>ONZH01001000.1:0-66218 GCA_900303285.1 Rhinella marina
ATAGAAATTAATGGAGGGAGGTTGTGCATGTACGGTATCATCTCTGGCACTTTGCGGGCTCCATTATAAGTATAAGTGGAGGATCCTAGAGGTGGGAATGATACCTATCAGACATTGGGGGCATATCCTAGCAACATGCCCCAATGTACAAGATGGGAATAACCCTTTAACGTACCGATTCAAATTGTTCACTCTGTTTTTCAAAGCTCTTAGTGTTGAGAGTTGTGGGAGTGGGAGGGGGCATGACCTGACAGAGTTGGGGGTGTGGCTTAGCAAAGTGCTTTGCATAGGTGATTTAATCTATTTCATTTAAATGTTTCTGTGTGTCGTTGCAGAATGGCTGCAGATGGGAGGGAGGCGTGGTCTGACAGAGTTGGGGGCGTGACTTAGCAAGACGATTCGAACAGTTGTAGTCTATAATTAGTCTATTTTATCTAAAATTTTTGTGTGTCGTTGCAGAGAGAAATTCACCCACCCACCCTGCAGCAAACAGAAGTTTTAATTTTTACCTTTATTTTTTCAATCCCCATTGGCTGCGGAGTGGGAGGGGGCGTACCCTGACAGAGTCGGGGGCGTGGATTAGCAAGACGCTTCACATGGGTGTATTAATCTATTTCATTTAATGTTTTCTGAAAGTCAACCTCCCACCCATCCCTGCAGCTGACAGAAGTTGATTTTTACCTTTATTTTTTCAATCCCTGTTGGCTGCGGAGTGGGAGGGGGCGTGGCCTTACAGAGTCGGGGCGTGGCTTAGCAAAGTGCTTTGCATAGGTGCATTTAATCTATTTCATTTAATGTTTCTGTGTGTCGTTGCAGAATGTCTGCGGAGTGAGAGGGGGCGTGGCCTGACAGAGACGGGGCGTGGCTTAGCAAAAGGCTTCGAACAGTTGTGGTCTATAATTAGTCTATTTCATCTAAAATTTTTGTGTGTCGTTGCAGAGAGAAATTCAATCTCCCACCCCTGCAGCAAACAGAAGTTTATTTTTACCTAATTTTTTTCAATTCCCATTGGCTGCGGAGCGGGAGGGGGCGTGACCTGACAGAGTCGGGGGCGTGGATTAGCAAGACGCTTCGCATGGGGTGTGGCCTGACATAGTTGGGGGTGTGGCTTAGTGAGACCTGGGGCGGGGGTTTTAAGTGCTTCTTTTACGGTGGCCTGAATTAAAAGGTCAATACCATGCATATTTATGAGCCCACGCAATAGGCAGCAGTGGAGGAAAACATTTTATTACTACTGAACTGTAGTAATAGAAAAACACATAAGTTATATTTATGGTAACCGGAATACCTTTAACAGTGTCAGTGGATAGAAATGGATGATATCCTCAGCTGCTGATAATTACCTGGTTGTTATGGAAACCTGCCTTCCCTGTGTGTCTTTGCAGAGAATGGCAGTTGGAGTTTAAAACCAAAGTTCCCAGTTGTAATGTTGGCTAATGGAGATCATATTTTGGGAATATCTCAGGAATGATATGTCCTAGAGAGATGAGACCTGGTCTAAAACCTTCCCGGACACCTGATGTACCTGTGTGCCGAATTTAGTGAAAATCGGTCCAGTAGTTTGGTCGCGCATAGAGAACAGACAGACAGACAGACAGACAGAAACTCATTTTTATATTATTAAGAGATAATGGATTGTTTTGTCTGGGGAATAATCATCAGGAGAAATAAACTGGCCAATGTCCCATTACTGTAGTTCACACAAAACCTGTCCTGATCACACATTAGGACAAATTACCTTACAGTTCTGAGGTAAAGAGCTGCCTCATCCTCCTCTCTGCTCTGCTTGTCAGGGATTATGATCCTGATTACAGATGATAACATCTTCAGCTTAATCTCTGAAAGTTTAGTTTAATGAGGAGACATGATGTACAGAGAGGATGGACAGGACAGACTGTGGTGATGTGGGGCTGTGGTGATGGAGACTGCATACAAGAGCTTCTGCTCATTAGCGACACCTCACCCTCCTCTCCTCATCTTTTCTATTCTTATAGAGATTCACCTGTATTCAGGATCATGATTCCCGACAAGCAGAGCAGAGAAGAGGATTAGGCAGGACTATGGCTAATTGTGGTGAAGTAACTTGTCCTCCTGTGTGAGTAGGACAGGTTTTGTGTGTACTGATAGGATGGCGGCCATTTTTATTTCTCCTGATGATTGCCCCTATACAAAACGAGCCATTATAACCAATGAATGGTATTTGCTAATATATTTATTATAAAATTATATTTAAAGGGGTTCTCCGAGTTATATATATTGATGACCTATCCTCAGGATAGGTCATCAATATCAGATCGGCGGGGGTCCGACACCCGGCACCCCCGCCGAGCAGCTGTTTGAAGAGGAGGCGCGCGCCGTGTCAGCGTCTCCTCTTCATTGTTTACATGCTGGCCGACATGGGGTAGTGGTGAGTAGGTGTAATTAGACCTAACTGCCCCATTCATTTCAACGGGAAGAATCGCTTCCATACAAGTCTATGGAAGCGATTCTTCCCATTGAAATGAATGGGGCAGTTAGGTGTAATTGCACCTACTCACCACTACCACCGTTATGGCCAGCATGTAAACAAAGAAGAGGAGGCAGCGCTGATACGGTGCGCGCCTCCTCTTCAAACAGCTGATCGGCGGGGGTGCCGGGTGTCGGACCCCCGCCGATCTGATATTGATGACCTATACATCAATATATGTAACTCGGAGAACCCCTTTAAGTATTTTGATTTATTTTTTTTTTTTTTTAATTCCTGGAGAACCCCTTTAATGTCAATGAATATTTATTACATAAGTTTATGGAATGTTCTTTGTACGGCTTTCTTGATGTCTTTATTCCTCAGACTGTATATAATGGGGTTAATGAATGGAGTAAATACAGTATACAGCAGAGACAAGATTTTATTAATATCTGATGTTTGTCCTCTTGATGGAAGAATATAAACACTGAACATAGTCCAATAAAATATGGAGACCACAATGAGGTGGGAGCTACAGGTGGAGAAGGCTTTCTGTCTACCAGACCTTGATGGAATCCTTAAGACTGTGATAACAATGTACGTATAAGACACTACAATGATTATGGTTGGGATCATTACAACTGGGATTCCCAAAACATACATCTCTAAATGAACAATGAAGGTGTCAGAACAGGCAAGTTCTAATAAGGGGACAAAGTCACAGAATAAATGGGCAATGATATTTGAATCACAAAAGTCCAGCCTTGATATTGTTACGGTGACAACGAATGAATCAAAATTACCCAACAACCAACAAGTAAGGATCAATTTAGCACAAAATCTATTGGCCATGACAGAGGCATAATGTAGGGGATTACAGATGGCCACATATCTGTCATAAGACATTACAGCAAGAAGAAGACATTCAAATGTATCAGTAGTAACAAAAAAATAAAACTGAGTCATACAGCCAATAAAACTGATGGTTCCTCCATTATTCAGTAGGATGTGGAGCATTTTGGGAACAATATTTGTGGATAATAAGATGTCACTGATGGACAGTTGTGAGATGAAGAAGTACATTGGAGTCTGGAGGTTCTTGCTGGTGGACACCAGGGTGATGATCAGGAGATTCCCACATATTGTGGCAACAAAGACAAGAAGAAACAGAAGGAATAGAAGATTTCTGAAAAGTTGTCTGCCTTGAAATCCTAAGAGGAAAAATTCTGCGACCACAGTCAGATTTGTCTGCAAGTACAATAAGAAAGTACACTTCAAAATACAGTATATTAAGCCAAGCTGTAATTTATGAGACTTATTTAGTAGCAATTTGATGGCCGCATCCACTGAGTGTGAACCAATAAACCTTATGTTGTCAGCCTAAATCTCTCAGCCTTAAAATAATTCCTTAATGAAAGGGTTTTCTGAGATTAGAGAAGATTGGGGAAAGGTAGGTAATGGTACCAATGAGGCCTAGATCTTTCTGTAGCATTTGACACAGTTACATAGTAACATACTGTAGTTTATAAGGCTGAAAGAAGACATCTGTCCATTCAATTCAGCCTATTATCCTGCAAGTTGATCCAGAGGAAGGCAAAAAATCTCTGTGAGGTAGAAACCAGTTCCTTCATGACTCCAATCAGAATCAACAACCCATCTCTTGTAGCTATAGCCTATAACATTATTACCCTCCAGAAATACATCCAGGCCCTTCCTCAACTCTTTTAGTGAACTTACCATCACCACCTCCTCAGGCAGAGAGTTCCATAGTCTCACTGCTCTTACAGTACCATAAATAATCATTTTCTATGTTTTAGAGATGAGCGAATCATTAAAAATATTATTCGCCAAACATTCGGCAAACTTTTCCTAAGATTTGTATATTCGACGAATAGATTAATTGAATTTGCGTACAAAATATACGTTATTATGTGGCTTTTAGCGAACATTTGTGCACTAATAACGAACGTTCAGTTAAAAAATGTACGCAACTTCTTTGAACACGTATGCATAAGTGTACAATTTGCGTACAAATCCTCAGCGTACTATTGTCTAGCAATTACATAATACACAGGCACGCATGAGTTGAGAGTCCGCGGCGTGCACTCCTCCTAGGCAGAGCTAATTTTTGAAAATGCCATTCAGGCGATCCTCATCATTTAGCTCTGCAGAGCTGAAATACATGATCCGGCTGATGGACTGGCAGGATTACGATAGCACACACCACCACCCGAACCAGCATAAAAAGGAGGTGCTGTCCTGTGCCAACTTTTCCTTTTTTTTTTAGCTCGAGGTCTGGCTGAAACTGGACCCCTTTTGCGTATCCATTCCAGACATTTGTCACTTTACTCTGTGGCCCTGCAGCTGTTCTTTGTCTTTGTCCCTGTCTCTCCCTATCTCTTCCGGTCTCTCTCTCCCTGCCTATTAATTACCAGCCCTGAACTGGCCCTGCACTGGCCCTGCACTGGCCCTGCACTTGCCCTGCACTTGCCCTGCACTTGCCCTGTATACCTGATATCTGTAATATGGCTTGCCAGAGCAATTACAACCCAATTATAACAAAACAGGTCTCATAGTCTCAGAACTTCACACACAGTGTGTCTGCTCGTCTCAGCAGCCGCAGCAGAAGTGATTTGTCACTGTTTTACCGAGCCTGAGCCAATCAGAGCAAGCCCTGCCCACTAGGTCAGGTGACCGTTTTTTTCCCGGGCTTTTGCACACGATAAACGAACTAACAGTAAAAGTTTGCTAATGAATTGAATTTGTACGCAACAGAGTATAGAGTAACTTATACGTAGCAATAACGTATAATGTATAGGACAAACTACATAGCGAATGTGTACAAAGCCGAAGCGAATCACCTAATGTTCGGATTCATGTTGCAGCTGAAAATTTCCAAGATTCGATACGAATCGACAAATCTCTTCTCTCCTCTATTATGTTTGTGTATAAACCTTCTTTCCTCTAGATGTAGAGAATGTCCCCTCGTCACTGTCACAGTGTATAGGTGGAATAATTGGATGATGGGATGGATCTCTGTACTGATCCCTGATATATTTATATATAGATATTAGATCTCCCCTTAGTCGTCTTTTTTCTAAAAGGAATAACCCAAATTTTGATAATCTTTCAGGGTACTGTAGTCAACCCATTCCATAGCCAGAAATACGAGTCTGGATATGACACTAAGCAAAACTCACAGAGACAAAAAGATAAAAAACATCCTGCATGATGTAATAATGATTGCGGATGTCAGTGGCTATATATATCAAAGTAAATCACAGAAAAGGGGGTTTTTAGTGCACAAAAATGGATGCAAACAATATATACTGTATAAACTAAGACCTCATTCTGATATGATAAAATCTGAGACTCTTAGCCAATATATTTTGATCAAAACACATCTGTGCCCACCTACCCAGCGTCACGGTGGTCTCAGGTCAGGCAGGTCCTACGCTAAACCTAACTATGCCGTTGGGCATCTATATCTAGGAGCGTGGACGCTGCACATATAGGCGTGTTGCTCCTAGTGACCTCTATGTGCATACAGCAACCAATGAGAGGAGGAGCAAACACACCTATATGTACCACGCAATCAAGACGCTCAATTTGATAGGAAGAGCAAAAGTGCACAAGAATGCTACTCATGATAAGCTAAGAGCGCATTCAGACCTGAAGGTGCCACTCCCTCAGGTACATGTTATAAACTAAGCAAAACTCACAGAGACAAAAAGATAAAAAACATCCTGCATGATGTAATAATGATTGCGGATGTCAGTGGCTACACATATCAAAGTAAATCACAGAAAAGGGGGTTTTTAGTGCACAAAAATGGATGCAAACAATATATACTGTATAAACTAAGACCTCATTCTGATATGATAAAATCTGAGACTCTTAGCCAATATATTTTGATCAAAACACATCTGTGCCCACCTACCCAGCGTCACGGTGGTCTCAGGTCAGGCAGGTCCTACGCTAAACCTAACTATGCCGTTGGGCATCTATATCTAGGAGCGTGGACGCTGCACATATAGGCGTGTTGCTCCTAGTGACCTCTATGTGCATACAGCAACCAATGAGAGGAGGAGCAAACACACCTATATGTACCACGCAATCAAGACGCTCAATTTGATAGGAGGAGCAAAAGTGCACACGAATGCTACTCATGATAAGCTAAGAGCGCATTCAGACCTGAAGGTGCCACTCCCTCAGGTACATGTTATAAACTAAGCAAAACTCACAGAGACAAAAAGATAAAAAACATCCTGCATGATGTAATAATGATTGCGGATGTCAGTGGCTACACATATCAAAGTAAATCACAGAAAAGGGGGTTTTTAGTGCACAAAAATGGATGCAAACAATATATACTGTATAAACTAAGACCTCATTCTGATATGATAAAATCTGAGACTTTTTGTGCACTAAAAACCCCCTTTTCTGTGATTTACTCTGGCTATGACACTACCTAATTCTCTTAGGATACGGGGGTGTATGCCATCTGGTTTCGGCAATTTGTCTATTTTAATTGTTTTAAAATACTCCACTATACTTCTTCCTGGGTCAGACAGGGAATTTTAAAGGGAATTTACTTTTATATTCTGCATTTCATCTGACAGTTTATTTTCCTCAGTGAATACAGTGGAGAAAAAAAATATTTACTAGCTTTGCTTTTTCTTCATCACTGTCTGCACCTTCCCCCTCATCACATTATAAAGGGCCTACACCTACAAAATTTTACCAGCTAAGAGTTGGCCTAATAAACTGGGTCAATATCCACAAAAGTAAAAATGCAGCCAGGAAATGGGATTATAAAAAGCATTCTAACCTCTAATAGTGAGAGCTACATACCTTATGGAAATAAAAGGGTAAAGAACAATAAAAAAAACTGTGAATAAATAGAATTGTAAAGAAAGCAATAAATGACAAAAAGAAAGCATTTAAATCACTCAAACAGGAGAGGAGCGAGGAAGCATTGAAAAATTATAAGAGAAAAAATAGAATATGTAAAAGACAAATAAAAACAGCCAAACTAGAGACCGATATTAATTGCCAAAGAGAGTAAAACTAACTACAATGTTCTTCAATTGTTATAACAACACAATTCCCACCATGTCCTGCTGTAGGCGCTCTGGGCATGCTGGGAGTTGTAGTTTTGCAACAGCTGGAGAGCCTCAAGTTGGCCTTCCCTGATATAAATGGTAAAAAGTTTAAATCTGAAGGTATCAGCCCTTTACAGAGTGAGAGTTGCATAGAGCGATGAGGAGAAAGCCAAGCTACTAAATATCTTTTTCTCCACTGTATTCCCTAAGGAAAATAAACTGTCAGATAAAAATGCAAAATATAAAAGTAAATCCCCCATTAAAAATGCCCTGTCTGACCCAGGAATAAGTACAGCAGTGTCTTAAAGAGATTAAAATAGACAAATCGCCAGGACCAGATGGCATACACCCCTGTATCCTAAGAGAATTAGGTAGTGTGATAGCCAGACTCTTATTTCTCATAGCCTTATATTTAAGGACTCTTTACTCACAGGGAGTGTTCCACAGGATTGGCAAATAGCAAATGTGGAGCCAATATTCAAAAAGGGTCCAAAAATAGAGCCTAGAAACCATAGGCCGGTAAGTTTAACATCTGTCGTGGGTAAACTGTTTAAAGGTTTTCTAAGAGATGCTATCTTGGAGTACCTCAATGACAAAAATCAAATAACTCCATATCAGCATGGCTTCATGAGGGATCGGTCATGTCAAACTAATTTAATCAGTTTCTATGAGGAGGTAAGTTCTAGACTTGACCGCGGCAATCAATGGATGTCATATATCTGGACTTCTCTAAAGCATTTGACTCTGTACCACACAAAAGGTTAGAATATAAAATAAGAATGCTTGGACTGGGAGAAGATGTCTGTATGCTATTTGTGTGCCTCCCTGAAGAAACATTCTTTTGAATGACAGTTTGAAGGTAATTATTTTATGGTCATTTTTTCCAAGGTGTCCCCCAACCTGCAGTTAGCCATGAGACATGAAAACACAGGCTGGATGGATGGTGCTAGTACTACCAACACTCTGAGTCTGGGAGGATGAAGCATGTGTCTTTTGTTTTGAACTCTTCCTCTTTACAGACATTTTATTATAAAGACTATGTAGGCAAAGTCATGGGTTTGGTGCACACAGGTTATTAAATAATATTAGCAAAATTGTAAATGTTTCTGGTAATTTAAAGACAGAAGAGCAATATTAAATTTCCCTCCCCTTCCACAAACACCCTGCACACTGCTATTGACAATTTAAAATGGTAATAATGCCATTTTTGCTATGAAACATTTTTGAACTACACACTCTGATGTTGTAATACCAGCACTTCACTAAGACATATGTATGACAATGCAATTTTTGATTTGATTTTAAACATTTTTTTAGCTAGATGCTGCAACACAGTTTCCTTCAGTGACATGCTTATTATTTGTGTTACTGATGTGAAATGCATTTTCTTGCAGCATTGCACAACTTGTTTAGTAAAATGGCTATAATGCACTGAGATGTCAAATTACAAAAGGTAAATAGAAACAGGTTAATCCCTGAATAAACCCCTTAACCTCCTCCCGACCAGCGTCGTACATGTATGGCGCTGCGGGAAGTAAGTTACCGACTGGCGCCGTAGTACTATCAGCTGCGGGGGGGCGGTTGTTCCCAGTATCTGGACCCCTGCTGCATACGCCCGCATCGGTGAAAACACCGATGCGGGCGTATTAACCCTTCATGTGCCGCGGTCAGCGCTGACCGCGGTACATGCGAGGAGGGCGGTCGGAGAGCGGGTGTCCATCGGGTCCCCTCACTGATGTGACGGGGACCCGATGGCTTAGATAGCAGCCGGATGCCTTCCTTAGGCATCCGGCTGCTATCTACGGTAGCCTGTGAGATTCAGCCCCCTGGATCTCACAGGCAGTAAGGCTGGAAGTGTATTACTGTGTGTAATACATTTCCAGCCAATGCATTACAATACAGAATTATTGTAATGCATTGTAAAGGGGATCAGACCCCAAAAGTTAATAAAAGTGTAAAAAAAAAGAAAGTGGAAAAAAAGTGAAAAAATAAAGTTTTACAAAAAAAGTTTAAAGTTCCAAAAATAGCGTCCTTTTCACAAAATAATATAAAAAAAAATTGTAAAATATAGGGAAAAAAATAAAAATAGACATATTAGGTATTGCTGCGTCCGTATCGACCGGCTCTATAAAAATATCACATGATCCACCCTGCCAGGTGAACGAAAAAAAACTGTGCCAGCCTTTTTTTGGTCACCTTCCCTTACAAAAAGTGTAATAGCAGGCGATCAAAAAGGCGTATTTACCCCAAAATTGTACCAATCAAACCGTCATCTTGTCCCGCAGAAATGTAGACCCTACCTGAGACAATCGTCCAAAAAATAAAAAAAATGTGGCTCTCAGAAAATAGCAACACAAAAAAAGATTTTATTCTGTTCAAAAATGCATCTAATGTGTAAAACTTTACAAAAATAAAAATGTTTGACATATTGGGTATCACCGCGTTTGAAACAACCTGCTCTATAAAAATATTACATGGGATGGCCCCCCAGGTGAATGCTGTAAAAAATTTTTTTTAAAAACTATGCCATAACAGCCATTTTTTTCACCTTGCCTCATAAAAAGTGTAATAGCAGGCGATCAAAAAGGCGTATTTACCCCAAAATGGTACCAATCAAACCGTCATCTTGTCCTGCAGAAATGTAGACCCTACCTGAGACAATCGCCCAAAAAATAAAAAAAATGTGGCTCTCAGAAAATAGCAACACAAAAAAAGATTTTATTCTGTTCAAAAATGCATCTAATGTATAAAACTTTCCAAAAATAAAAATGTTTGACATATTGGGTATCGCCGTGTCCGTAACAACCTGCTCTATAAAAATATTACATGAGATGGCCCCCCAGGTGAATGCTGTAAAAAAAATTTAAAATAAAAAACTATGCCATAACAGCCATCTTTTTTCACCTTTTTTTTCACCAATCAAACCGTCATCTTGTCCCGCAAAAAATGAGCCCCCACATAAGACAATAACTAAAAAAAATAAAAATCAATGGCTCCCGCAAACCAATCCATCAAAATCTGTGCTGCAAAATCCATATGGAGTCCTGCCATGTGCCCCCACAGCAGTTTACCACCACATATGGTGTTGCCGTATTCAGGAGAAAATGGGGAACAAATTATGGGGTGCTTTTCTCCTGTTACCCCTTGTGAAAATGAAAAATTTGGGGCTAAAGCAACATTTTATTGGAAGAAGTGAAACTTTTCATTTTCACCGCCAAGTGTTTCCAAATTCCATAAAACGCTTAGGGGGTCAAAGTGGCAAGTACCCCCCTTAATATATTCTTTGAAGGGTGTAGTTTCCAAAATGGGGTCACTTTTTGAGGGTTTCCACTGTAGGGGTACGTCAGGGTCTCTCAATTACAAAATGGTGCCTAAAAATTATTCTAGCAAAATCTGCCTCCAAAATCCATATGGCGCTCCTTTCCTTCTGACCATTGCCACAAACCCATAGAGACGTTTTCCACCACATATGGGGTATTTCTGTAAACGTCAGAATCAGAGTAATATATATTGAGGTTTAGTTTGCTGTTAAGCCTTGCTGTTTTGCAATAAAAAAAATTATTAACATGAATAATTTACCAAAAAAGTAAAATTTTGAAATTTCACCTCCATTTTCCATTAATTCTTGTGGAACACCTCAAGGGTTAATAAAGTTTGTAACAGCAGTTTTTTATAATTTGAGGGGTGTAGTTTCTAAAATGGGGTCATTTATGGGTGGTTTCCATTACATAAGCCCCTCAAAATCACTTTACATCTGAATTGGTGCTTAAAAAAATGGTTTTGGAAATTTTGTTGAAAATTTGAAAAATGGCTTCTAAACTTCTAAGCCTTCTAACGTCCCAAAAAAGTAAAATGACATTTATAAAATAATGCCAACATATAGAAGACATATGGAGAATGTAAAATAATAACTATTTTTGGAGGTATTACTATATATTTTGAAAGTAGAGAAATTGAAATTTGGAAATTTTTCAGATTTTTTGGTAAATTTGGTATTTTTTAATACATAAAAATGAAATATTTTGCCACAAATTTACTACTGTCATGAAGCACAATATGTGACTAGAAAACAATCTCAGAATGGCTTGAATAAGTAAAAGTGTTCCAAAGTTATCACCACATAAAGTGACACATGTTAGATTTGCAAAAAATGGCCTGGTCAGGAAGGTGAAAAAAAGGCCCGGGGTAGAAGGGGTTAATATACCCCAAATTCTCAAATATATTTCCTATTCTATCCCTACATTCTTCCTATACTGTCCCTATCACAGTACATTCATGGGTTATGTCTGCTGAAGACTCTTATAACACACAGAGCCACAGCATATCCTTCCAGGTTGCAATTAAAACACTGAATGATGTTCTGCTCATTCTGTACAGGCACTGATCAGCCTGCTGACCCCTGATTGGCTTATCTAAGCTTTCAGCCTCTGAGGCAATCAGGGCAAGCCCTCCTCCTCAATTCCTCCCAGTGACGAACTTTCTTCTTCCTCATTCTTGGTTTTGTTCACCACAGGGATAGCAAAATAAGGTTGTATGTGATTCTTCTGAAACAAATTTAACAATTTCTGATTAATTTTGCCCACAAATTTTTGTGAAATTAGTAACCAATCCAATTCATTTAGAACTGATTTGCTCATCCTTAATCTTACACAAATCCATTTCAATTATTCTGAACCTACAGTACAGTCACTAACATTTGTAATAAAGTGTAACTCTTGATTTAGGTAATTTTCCACATGTGTACAAGTACAATAACACAAATGCTGGGCATTATACAACTGGTATCTGTCATTTTTAAGAGATTTCCCATCTGCAATAGTTTTTTTTCAGGGCCGTTGGGTTGAAACTGGCTTCTCATCATGGCTGCCTCAACACAGGACATGGATAAGCAAGGTACTCTGCAGCACACTCTCAGAAGCAGCAGTAGTAATGGAGGGAATTATGCAGCAGCACTAAGAACTTAAAGGGGTATTTCAGTATTTATCATTCAGTAGTCATAAAAGTAGTTTTCTTCCTGTGCTACCCACTGTGTTCCTCATATGTTACCATGGCATAGACTTATAGTTCTGAGCATTTGTTAGGTCAAACATGCTCAGTGTGTTGCTATCAATTCTCTAGCTAAATGTTAGTGTTCTGCTGATTTCTGAGAAGAGGGGGCGTGTCTGCACTGTGATATCAGGCAGCCAATCAATAAACAGCAGCACTCATGAACAAGCACAAACTCACAAACAGGAAAGCTAGGCATTCTCGGGATTGTAGTTTTGTGAGGGAAGATCAGGCACCATGACACTCTCAGTGTGTTGCAGGCTGACAAAGGAGCTAGACAAATGGATTGCAAGGTAAAATGAAGCTCTGGTTATATGTATAGGTATGGGTTCTGGTTGGGTCACAGCTTGCAGCCTTAATGCATTTTTTCAAAAATTAAGTTACTTTATCGGAATACTTCTTTAAGTAAGACAGTAAATCACTTGCTAGCCATGAGTGGTTTCTCTTCAGTCTCTCTCCCTCAGTCTTTTTTTCTGTAGCCCCTCTGTTCTTCTCCTACTCCTACCTTTACCCTTTCCATAAACTTTTATGTAACTTGACCCTTCAGAGAGCAGGCAGCCCATCTTCAATGGTCTTCACTGACAATGTATTAATGCAGTCCAGTGAGATTTAGAGAAGAGGAGAGGGTAGCGGAAAAGGAGCCTGATAAGAGGTGAAAAAAGCATTGTTCTCTGATAAAATATAATTGAAAGTTTCTTGTTTTTGCCTATAATATTCATTTATGGGGAAAAAAAAGAAAGAAACAAACAACAGTTGATCTGACATTTCCCTTACAACCTATATAATACATACATTTGGAATGTGGATAATAAAAAAAAAAACAAACAAACAAAACAACTCTAAAAACCTAAATTATGTTGCGTCATGAATGGGTTAATAATACTTCACTTCCTTATTTCTAATGTCATATGACTCACCACATCTACTTTCATTATTACGTATACCTCTTACAGGCAAATGTCTTTCTTATTACTATATCACTTACTTCTCCAGTAAATCACATTGGATTTTATTCCTTCTAATTTTACTACTTTGTTTGACACTTTACCCTGACCTTTCCCTCAGAGGTAGAGATGTTCTTGGACAGATTCGCATGTTGTGGCCACTGAAATAGTCACCAATTGGAGGCAGAAACAGGGCTGAAGATGTAGTGGCATGGGCCAATACAAGGAAAGTGGTCAGGCTGTACAGTAGTACCAGAGGATCCAAAACCTAACTAGAAGGATCAACTAATATCAATATTAGGGGATCTAGCAAGGAAGGTTTCTGGTATAAGTGCAAAGGAGCAAGGTAGGAGCGATGGTCAGGATGTAGTCCAGAAATATAATACAGTTTCAATACTGGAAGAAGTTAGGAATATGAAGCTGAGCATTCACATTGACCATCCGTAGTTACAAAACCACAAGAGCAGAGAAATGTTGGTCGGTAGCAGAAGAGCAGTGAAGGAGAGGCGAAAATTCTTGATATTCAGAAATGTCCTCTAAACGCTGTAATTCCTGCATATTACACTGTGGAGTATGAATAGGATATACATAAGCAATGAAAATCCCTATGTCATCACTGGACTCCACACTGTAAGAGAAGTAACCAAGGATACTGTGGTAAAGGGGCTTCAGGCCAACCTTCAGCTAAAATTACCCTCTCTTTGTATTCTTCACCTCAGTGCCATATTTTTCGCTTTCTAAGACACACTCGACAATAAGACACACCTCAGGTTTACTGAAGTGGAGGGGTTTAGGTCAGTAACTCTAGGGTGTATCACCGGGGGCGGGGGATAGTTTTTCTCCTGTTAACCTTACTGTGTCATCTGATGACTATTGTAACAACCAGCAATGTTGCATGTGGTCACCTAACCAAATAAATGTGTCTCTGTGCCCTGTTATGTCCTACCATGATTCTTGTTCTACTTGATTATTTTTTAAATATTCGTCTGTGACACACATATTACTGGTACACACATAGTTTTGCTATACACACATAGCACTAACATACACAGATACAGCTTTGCTACACCCATACAGCACATCATCTTTAATAAAAAGTTACATTTCCTGCACTAGTGTCGGCTGTATAGGTTTCCTGCTCTAGCTCCTCCTGTTGATGACATCATCAAAGGTCCTTAAGCTGTACTTGGAGTTTTCATTTCCTTTCAGTACAGCAATAGGACCTTCCTCCCCATGTGCTGCTGCTGATCACACAGATCGTAGCCCGGCAGTGAGAGAGAGGTGAGTGCAGATGCACAGCTCTCTCACTGATTGGGGCAAAGCACTGAATCTGCATTGCCAGATCATTAAGGAAACAGCCATAGGAATTGGCCATGCTGGATATCCCTGGCAGCTGTTTATAATACACAGGCAGTTTTAGCATGATTTTGTATTGCTAAACAGTGTGTCTTATAAAGCCAAAAATATGGTAATTACACATACTGTACAGATATAGCTAAAAAATGGCCGACGCTCTATTCACAACAAATCAAAATTTCTTCATGCTTTGTGCTAACAAATCAGAATTTCCTAACATGGCAGCTGCTGGTGTAACAATGTGAAACTAAGCGTAGAGAAGACAAGCCTGGGAACACAAGACCACTCACAATGCCGTGAAACCAACCAATCCGCAGGTAGCCAACCCCTGTGATGTCACAGCCCTATAAAACCCTAATCCTGCAAAGTCTCCACCATTATCCTGTGAGCTGAGCAAAGGGACAGTTTTTCTGAAAACAATTAAAAGAAGAATATTGGAGAGGGAGACTGCAGGGAGAACACAGAGAGTTTGCAGGGAGAGTGCATCCAGAGAGCAGGTATACTCATTCTGAGTCAGTTTTAAATATTTATTCCTACATCAGCCATAAACTAACATGTAATTCAATGCCAATAAGAAGAAAATCTTTATTACCAGTCTCATCTTTTCTGGCTTTACTTCTTCCAAATCATCCTTCTTGGTCTCCATGTCCTAGAAAAGTCAGTAGGATACAGAGAGAGGAGCAGCAGGATGTGCTTGATGACTAGAGATGAGCGAATCATCCAAAATTTGCTTCACCAAATATTCGTCGAAGTTTTCACAAGATTCGAACGAATACGAATCTATTCAACGAAGCTGCGTACAAATTATACGTTATTATGTGGTGTTTTGCAAACATTTGCACACTAATAACGAACGTACACTTGTTAAAGGAACACAACTTATGTGCACACATACGCATGAGCGTACAAAAGTGCGTACGAATCCTTAGCGTACTATTGGTTTTTTCCAGTTCTGAGGGGGACGTATCTACACTTTCCCGCTCTTGCGGGGGCAGAACGTCATTTTACCGCCGTACGCAGAATGTGTAAATTTACTTACGTTTATACGTATCTTACGTATAGTTAGCGGTCAAATTTTTGCATACGTTTACGAATAATACAAAGCGAATCCGAAAAAAATTCGGATTTGCTTCGGAGAAGAACATTTCCAAGATTCGGTACGAATCTACAAAGCGGCAAATAGATTCGCTCATCTGTATTGATAACATATTCTTATCGATATTAGATGATGAGGAAATGGAGGAAAAGCAAATGGCAGAAGAATGGCTCCCACCTCTAGGGTAGGAGACCACTGGCAACAACCTCTGTTTGAAGGTGCATAAAAGGTGGTGCATGGCCATTAACAATGAAGACTGACTATGCAGTGTAGTCTTTATTATTAAATGAAAGGCAGCTGTAGGCTAATTGGCAGTGTGGTTCTTTACCACAGCATGACCTCAACTCGCCTGCAGCACAGCTGCTCTGTGTGGCCATACACTAAGGCAGGGTGGCCTGGGTATACCTGTGACAAATTCAATGATAACTAATCAAATTTCTTGTGTAATTTTTCAAAACTTTGCTCATCTCTAGTAGAGATGAGCGAATCATTGAAAAAATTATTTGCCGAACATTCGCCGAACTTTTCCTAAAATTCGTGTATTCGACGAATAGATTTGTTGTATTTGCGTACAAAATATAGGTTATTATGTGCTATTAGCGAACATTCGCTCACTAATAACGATCGTTCATTTACAAAATGTACGCAACTTCTTAGAAGACGTAAGCATGAGCGTACAAATAGCTTACGAATCTCAACGTACTATTGTCTAAGCGATAACGTAATACGCAGGCACGTACAAGGAGAGGCTGCGGCGTGCACTCCTCAGAGGCAGAGCGAATATTCGAGACACATATATGGTAAATAGTGCAAATACATTATTATAGGTATAATGTAAACATTTTAAATATCACCTACCTAGTATGCTCACGGACATGTTTAAGTCTCTTTTCTTCTGACGCTTGTCATAGAACTGGAGCAGAGTCCCAAACTCAGTCGCAATTTGTAATCCACATAGGTGAAATTGTAATCCAAATGGGTAAAAAAATAGCAGCAAAGGTTCCCTTTAAAAAACCTCTTTCGAGGGGCTCCCCAAATAACCTGAAAAGGGGGGAAAAAAAAGGGATGAGGCGCACGTATGCGCAACTTGGATAAAAAAACTTTTTTTTGATGGGGGGAGTCCTAGCAATCCATGGCCATCTGGGTGAGGACAAATGCGGGGCAACAAAACTAAAAACAAGGGCCAACTAGTGCCCACCCTTCAGGATAAGTCCATGTTGTGGCTCCCATAAAAACTGCAGGAAGCAGGTCCTCCTCACTGCTGCTGGAGCTAAAGGACATGAGAGGGCTCTCCTGCCTCATCATGAAAGTGGCCCTGGCTGTGGCAGCGGACCCCCGCCGACCTCTCAAGGATGGTCTTCTTGGTGACTGGACTGTCACACTGGCAAAGGCAGTGGTAACTTTGGCCCTGCCCATCACTCTGTAGTGGCCAGATCCTCCTGCCGGCATACCAGGTGACAGAATCTCCGACTGTAACGGTAATGGTAACGGTCTTCCGCGAGCGGCGGACTGTGCGGCCTGCAACTGCCATGGGCATGGCAGTTGGTAGTGGTACTGTACCACAGTTGGATGGTACACGAAAGTGTTCATGGTCATCTGTCCCACATGAAGGATCGGTGGTATCGGTGGCGGCAAATCAGGAATCAGGGGTTCCGGCTGATCCTGACCTTGGGATCTCCCTTAAAATCTCAAGGTCTCAAGGTCACAAGCCTCTTCTGTGGCCTGGGCCTCCTCACTCCAGTCTTCCGGGGGCACTGCAGGAGTAGTTGGTCGCTTTAAGACTTTCACCCCAGTAGCAAAGGGGCCTTGGAGGCTCTTCATGGTGGTATACTCCAAGTAATCCCCTGCGTGGAGATTGTGGCGTACGGGCGGAAGATACAGCCGCTAAACCCAACGGCGGTTAACATATAATTCCTCCGCCGTCTCCTCATCGCCGATGAAACCGACTCCCCGCTCCACGTTGAACCAAATAACGGTTCCCCTTCGGCGCTCCAGCATAGGATCACCGGACCGTGGGTGCTCCAAAACTTGCACCACCCACTCCTCCACCAGCTTTTTATATTCCCAGAGGGTCTGGGCGTTCCAGGTGACAGCCTCAGTGACTCACAGAAACAAAAGGATAAAAAACATCCTGCATGATGTGATAATGATTGCGGATGTCAATGGCTATATATATCAAAGTAAATCACAGAAAAAGGGTTTTAGTGCACAAAAATAGATGCAAACAATATATAATGTATAAACTAAGACCTCATTCTGATATGATAAAATCTGAGACTCTTAGCCAATATATTTTGATCAAAACACATCTGTGCCCACCTACCCAGCGTCACGGTGGTCTCAGGTCAGGCAGGTCCTACGCTAAACCTAACTATGCCGTTGGGCATCTATATCTAGGAGCATGGACCCTGCACATATAGGTGTGCTGCTCCTAGTAACCTCTATGTGCATACAGCAACCAATGAGAGGAGGAGGAGGTCTTAGTTTATACAGTATATATTGTTTGCATCTATTTTTGTGCACTAAAACCCTTTTTCTGTGATTTACTTTGATATGACAGCCTCAGTGGCCATCAAATTCTGGCGTAAGGAGTAGTCCTTGCGCGGCGGAGCGGGAACTCCTGCCGCCTCCGCCTTGTCAGCCAGTAGAGTCACCACCTCAGCAGGCACCTTATCTGACTTCCTGTTGAGCTGTGAGAGATAGATCTCCTCCGGTTCCTTCTCCTCATAGGGGTCGTCTGCCCACAACATGCTTCCCCAGTCAGGACCTCGCTGTCTCGCCGCCATCTTACTCTGCTGACTTGCCACGTCTTCCTCGCACACAGGAGAAGTGGGTGGAACTACCAGGGAGGAGTCTGCATCGCCGAATAGAATTCGTACGCAACAGCGTGTAGAGTAACTACCAGGGAGAAATCTGCGCAACAGCGTGTAGAGTAACTAAATTATACGTAGAATAGCGTATAATTTAGCGGACAAACTACGTAGCGATGCGTACAAAAGCGAAGCGAATCACTTAATATTCGGATTCGCTTCGCAGCTGAAAAATCCCAAGATTCGATATGAATCAACAAATCGACGAATCGCTTTGCTCATCTCTAATCTCTAGTAATGGCTGCTACATCTGTGCCCTAACCTATCTGTATACATTGTCACTTTTTATCCCCCAATATTATTATAGTGTCTATAACAGAGCACATGTCACGCCCTGATATACATTATATGTGTAGACAAAATGTGCATTGTACATTATGCAACACCAGTGCAGTTTTTTCCACTTTCCTGGCTCAAAATTCTTGTTTTTGTGGGGGATTCTTCTACTGATGTGAAGAAGGAGTCAGTAGAACCTGAGGACACCTCATCAGTCACATCCTGTTCATGTTATTAGGAGTCTGCACTTCCCTACAGCAGTAATTATTAGACCCCCTGCAGTTTATAATCTCTTCTCTACATTATAGCCAGAATAATCACACATAGAATACAGTTTATATCTGTTCCTTCTTTAAGCCATTTATACACAATATGGAATGTGGTTCACATTTTACAATAGACTTGATGAAGAAAACAAGTGAATGTGGAAGCAGGTTGTCATTAAGCAGTCCAGCAGAAAAAATAAAAGAGTATGAGATGTGCAGCCGTCCTACTGGAGGAGTAGAAGCTATTATACAGGGTTTATCTGCACTGGAGCCTCAGCCAAGAGGTGGTTTTTACTTCTCTTCACTTTCTTCATATATCTATGTGTATAATCATTATACTACATGAATAGATATTACATAACTTTATATACTGATAGTTAAGATACAAACATCATAGACATAAACTACTACTACTATTCTTACTGGTACTACGACTACTAGTAATACTAATACTGTACAATGATCCTGTACTTACAATAGATGTCTCCATGTTCCTGCCATCATATATTTCTGCTGTTTCCCGATTCTCCCTTTATTAATCCATCAAAATAAAACACCAATAAAGAATAAAAATGCAGAATCTTCCCAATTAAGTTATCTTGTGTAAAGTGATCAGACACATGGTTATATTTATACACACAAAGACAGTAAAGGGAACGGACTATGGAAACAACTCTACGGAAAGTTATTGGCATTACCTCATGTGTCTCCTGGGCTTCATCTCACTGAGTAGGAAACTTCTGATAATTAGTTGTCAAGAGATCACAAAAAGTTTATTTAGTAAAAAGTTAAAATGTATTAACTATGTTAGACTTCAAAATAAAAGTTAAACTTCTAGAAATATCTAATAGAATCTAGTATCTAGTAGATGGCAGATGAAAGCTGGCCAAACACATGGTGATGTCTAATGCCTGTTTCTTACAGACTCCTCTTTCCATCCAGTTCTTACTGTCTTCTGAATTCTCTTTTTTTATCCAGACCTCTCTATTGCTTCAAAGGCCTCTCTAGACTTCACTGTCCGATTCTGACTATACCATCCCATATAGACTAAGATGCCAGTGGTCTCTGCCCATTAAATTTTCTCTGCTCAAAGTGGGCACATGTGCTGAAACTCTTACCACCTTTGCCACTCCAGTGCTCCAGCACTCTGCGCTTATCTTGATTTCCTGTCCCTTCCCAGAAAGCACAGACTCTAAAGTAACACTGCTCCATCCATTACACACTGACTGGGACCTACTCATCTGGCCTGCAGTAGCTCAGCCTGTCCATAGGGTTCCGCACTTTTTCTTCATCTTATGCACAAATTAATCTGTCTCTAGGGTATTTAAGGCACCTACCCCTGAGGGAGGGTGTCTGAGCAATAGGTTCTCTAGCTTGCTAGTTCATTCAAATATGCACTACAAGCCATTCTGATTTCCCATGCCTAACCTCTGCATGTTTACTAGATTTGACAATCTGCTGCCTGATCTGACCTCTGCTTGATTTTCTTGTTGACCCCATGCTGTCTGCCTAGACCTTGAAGGTATGCTGTCTGCCCTGTTATCAGCTCATATTCTTGCTACAATAGTGTATGGCCCCATGGTACCACACACCAGTGTCTCTTGACCCATCAACAGTCACTAGACAGAAACTACATACGTCAAGAGATAACAGCCTAGTGGTTCCCCTGCAGCAGAATCTAGATCCCTGTGTAAAAGTTAAAGGGGGAAGACCAGGGGTACCTCTTAGATAACACCACATTGGGTCCATACCTGCTTTGTGACATAAATTATTCTGTCCTCTACAGACTTTCAAAAATGAAAGTAAGAAGCCTGGGAATGAGGGATCTCCCATAATGCTGTTCAGCCAACCAATCACTACCCTATAACAAGCCTCATACCTCATTTTTATTAGTGGCAGCGGCAGGCAGCTATCACACAGTAGTAGAGGTAAAATGCCATACTCACTGGTGTGGGAATTTTTTATCAAGTCGCTTGAGGATGTCAGCATGGCCGTATGTAGGATCTGTGGGCAGAAGGTGGGCCAATGTTGGCAACACGGCCCTGAATCATCACCATAAAGTGGCCTGGGAAAACCGTAGTTCTAATGCAGTGGTACAGACTGACACATCTCCCAGCGGTCCTCACTCCTTCTCCAGCAGTCAAGGCTCTACCACCTCAGCAGAAGGGAGCGGATGCTCCTGCTCCTCCTACTCCTCATTACACGTTTCGCCAGCAATTGATCACCGAGACAACACTATTCGTGCACTTATCCAACAGTTCACAAGCTGAATGTACTCCTGGGCAAGTTGCTGGTACCATAGTCTCTCCCTTTTGATGGGTTGACTCTGCCCATTTCAACAAACTGTTCTGTACCTGGCCAACATGAGCAAATGGAGTCACACCAGGGAGGAACTGCTCGGTGTCATCAACCATGAAATTGAATGCTGGCTGTCTCCTTGCCAAAGATCGGGACCATGGTCACTGATAACAGTAAGAACATTGTGTTGGCACTGCGTCAAAGAGCGCTGACCCATGCACCCTGCATGGCACATACCTTTTATCTGGTTGTAAACCGGTTGCTGAAGTTAGGAAACTATAACAGGTACTATAACAGTAACAGGTTATGTGCTGCACAGTGATGGTACACCAGATACACTGTCCCTGCAGGCCAAGAAATTGCTGATTAATAAAGCTCTTCGTGGTGAATGAATTTGGATCAAGTCAAATTTTTTTGGGAAAATTTGTTGAAGCATCCAAATCACATTTTTGAAAACTTTGCACATCTCTATTCATTATAGAGCATGAATCCAACTCTAACCAGCAACAACCACTCATCTCCTAGCCTTTGTCCTATGTACGACATTGCCGCCCCCAGGTTTGAGCTTGTATCTGAGGAAACACCTCGAGTGCTAACTGTGCATTGGTGGATGTATGTCCCTGAGGCCAAGCCCCTTACCTGAGACTATATGTAAGATCCCCTATATGAACTGCAACACTGAGTCTACCTGTCACCATCCACATAATTGGACTAGTGGCTAGGAGAACAATGGCTTAATTGAGGCCGCCAGAGAGACTAACTGGATAAGGGAAAGATTGATTTTAATTAGATTGATTCTAATCTCGTGTGTGGCCTTAAGTGGATATAAGCTCCAGCCAGGACCTCTTCCCTCATGGAAAAAAAAGTTACAGTGATATTATATCATGAAAGTAGGGCATTTAAAGGGGTTCACTGGGAATTAAAAACTTAATATAATATTTTTCACAAATACATTTCATTACTTAGCATGGCTTGTTTTGTCTGGGGAGCAATCATTAGGAGAAATAAAATAGCTGTTGCCCTATTAGTGCACACACAACCTGTCCTAATCAAAAAGGAGGACAAGTTACTTCACAACACTGAGCTATAGAGCTGCCTCATCCTCCTCTCTGCTCTGCTTGTCAGGAATCATGTTCCCGAATGCAGGTAAGGCTAATGATCAGCAGCACTTATTTACAGTCTCCATTACCCCAGCCTCAAATTATCACAGTATGTCCTCTCTGTACTTCATGTCTCTTCATGAACTAAACTCCAGAGATTCAGCTAAAGTTCTTATCATCAGTATTCAGGATATCTCAAGTAGAGAGGAGGAGGAGGCAGCTCTTTACCTCAGTGTTGTAAAGTAACTTGTCCTCCTTTTTGATTAGGACAGGTTGTGTGTGAACTGATGGGACAGCGGCCATTTTGTTTCCCCTGATGATTGCTCCCTAGACAATACGAGCCATTATAAATAATGAAAGGTATTTGGTAATATATTTATAATAAAGTGATATTTAAGTATTTTCATTTTCTAATTCCCAGACAACCCCTTTAAGTAGAAGCAGCAATGGTGATTTCCTTATCTCAAACTATTAAAGCAAAGTCAACAATAGTGGTGGGTATGCCCCCACAAAAAATGTCAATGTCTCAAAAAATTGTCATGCGGCCTTGACCATCAATTACAGGTTGACAACGACATCTCAGGCTGTTTATAAGTCAAAATATTGTCTCCTGAGGCATAGCATCCCACTCTTGTTGAAGAGTGGCCTCTAGGTCATTGAGGTTCTGAGGTATAGAGTTACAAGTAGAGATGAGCAAATCATCCACAATTTGCTTCGGCGAATAATCAACAAATTTCTGACAAGATTTGTTCTTAATATGAATTTATTCGGTTGAATTTGCGCTAAAAAATAATTGTTGTTTTGCGAACATTCCTACACAAATTACGAACAGTCAGTTTTATGCTGGTAAATGTGAAATTGCACTAAAATGTTTGCATACTTATGTCTATGCTGTATTTTTAGCAATAATGTACTGAGGCACTGCGCACTGCGTCAAAGAGCGCTGACCCATGCACCCTGCATGGCACATACCTTTTATCTGGTTGTAAACCGGTTGCTGAAGTTAGGAAACTATAACAGGTACTATAACAGTAACAGGTTATGTGCTGCACAGTGATGGTACACCAGATACACTGTCCCTGCAGGCCAAGAAATTGCTGATTAATAAAGCTCTTCGTGGTGAATGAATTTGGATCAAGTCAAATTTTTTTGGGAAAATTTGTTGAAGCATCCAAATCACATTTTTGAAAACTTTGCACATCTCTATTCATTATAGAGCATGAATCCAACTCTAACCAGCAACAACCACTCATCTCCTAGCCTTTGTCCTATGTACGACATTGCCGCCCCCAGGTTTGAGCTTGTATCTGAGGAAACACCTCGAGTGCTAACTGTGCATTGGTGGATGTATGTCCCTGAGGCCAAGCCCCTTACCTGAGACTATATGTAAGATCCCCTATATGAACTGCAACACTGAGTCTACCTGTCACCATCCACATAATTGGACTAGTGGCTAGGAGAACAATGGCTTAATTGAGGCCGCCAGAGAGACTAACTGGATAAGGGAAAGATTGATTTTAATTAGATTGATTCTAATCTCGTGTGTGGCCTTAAGTGGATATAAGCTCCAGCCAGGACCTCTTCCCTCATGGAAAAAAAAGTTACAGTGATATTATATCATGAAAGTAGGGCATTTAAAGGGGTTCACTGGGAATTAAAAACTTAATATAATATTTTTCACAAATACATTTCATTACTTAGCATGGCTTGTTTTGTCTGGGGAGCAATCATTAGGAGAAATAAAATAGCTGTTGCCCTATTAGTGCACACACAACCTGTCCTAATCAAAAAGGAGGACAAGTTACTTCACAACACTGAGCTATAGAGCTGCCTCATCCTCCTCTCTGCTCTGCTTGTCAGGAATCATGTTCCCGAATGCAGGTAAGGCTAATGATCAGCAGCACTTATTTACAGTCTCCATTACCCCAGCCTCAAATTATCACAGTATGTCCTCTCTGTACTTCATGTCTCTTCATGAACTAAACTCCAGAGATTCAGCTAAAGTTCTTATCATCAGTATTCAGGATATCTCAAGTAGAGAGGAGGAGGAGGCAGCTCTTTACCTCAGTGTTGTAAAGTAACTTGTCCTCCTTTTTGATTAGGACAGGTTGTGTGTGAACTGATGGGACAGCGGCCATTTTGTTTCCCCTGATGATTGCTCCCTAGACAATACGAGCCATTATAAATAATGAAAGGTATTTGGTAATATATTTATAATAAAGTGATATTTAAGTATTTTCATTTTCTAATTCCCAGACAACCCCTTTAAGTAGAAGCAGCAATGGTGATTTCCTTATCTCAAACTATTAAAGCAAAGTCAACAATAGTGGTGGGTATGCCCCCACAAAAAATGTCAATGTCTCAAAAAATTGTCATGCGGCCTTGACCATCAATTACAGGTTGACAACGACATCTCAGGCTGTTTATAAGTCAAAATATTGTCTCCTGAGGCATAGCATCCCACTCTTGTTGAAGAGTGGCCTCTAGGTCATTGAGGTTCTGAGGTATAGAGTTACAAGTAGAGATGAGCAAATCATCCACAATTTGCTTCGGCGAATAATCAACAAATTTCTGACAAGATTTGTTCTTAATATGAATTTATTCGGTTGAATTTGCGCTAAAAAATAATTGTTGTTTTGCGAACATTCCTACACAAATTACGAACAGTCAGTTTTGTTAAAAGTATGCGATACGTAAGCATTAGGGTACAAAGTGCATACAAATCCTTAGCGTACTATTGACTCGTGATTGCGTCATATGCACGAGGCTAGGCCGCGGCGTACAGTTTTTAGAGGCAGTCAGTATGAGGTAGAAAAGTAAGGTGCTAGCTATCCGGCTAAGTGCATAATTTACTAAAAAGCACCGTACAATAAGTGCATAATAGGACACATTGCAGTACTTGAAAAAGAATACACACAATGGGCTAAAGTGCTTGAACGTTGCTGAACCTTTAAAAACATTATTGCTAAAAATACAGCATAGACATAAGTATGCAAACATTTTAGTGCAATTTCACATTTACCAGCATAAAAGGCTCAGATATACATTTGAATCTCTCCTCATGGCTGCTTGACATGATAAAACACTGGAACACAGTCCAAAGTTCAATTGTAATCCCCGTGAGGTAATTTTGTAATCCAAACAGGTAACGTGTAATCCACATGGATAATATAAAATAGCAGCAAACAGAGAACCCTCTTTGCAAAGGGGGATCCCAAATAACCTGATAAGGGGGGGCAGAAGGAAAAATAGTCGTGCTTAGGCGCAACTGGGAATTTTCTGCAGAATGGGGGGGGAGTCCTGACAAGCCATGTCCATCTGGGTGAGAGTCAAACAGGGAGCAATACAAACTAAACAAAACAAGTGCCAACTAGCTCTCACCCATCAGGTGCAGTCCATGGTGTATCTCCCATAGGTCCTACTGAGGTGTCCTTTAAATCACTCAGCCAGTAGAAGGGTTCCTCAAATGAGGGACCTGAATTCCTCCTCGCTTTTGACTGCTACTGAATGAGATCAGAAGATGCTCCTTCCTCCTGTAGGCCAAGTTGGCTGCTGAGGTGGAGCTCCACTGCCCTCTTCTGCTAGAAGTCGGACTTGACCGGGTCTGGGTGGTGGTCACGCTAGTGAGCACTGCAGCCACTGCGCCTTTACTTTTCAAGCTTCTCCTGCTGGGACAGCAGTGGTAAGGATTTCTGGCTGCAGCGGTTGAGGTAAGGATGCACCCAGGGAAGAAGCCCCAGCTCCCCTTGCTGCTGATGACTTAATTTTCCAGGGTAGTTGGTACTGGTGGATCACCATGGACTGGAACGTAAACGATGAAGTTGTCAGCTGACCCAGCTGAAAGGACTGTGATGGTGGTGGTGGTGGCAGTCCAGGGATCAGAGGCTCCGGCTGTGGTTTCTCCCTGAAACGGAGGGTGCCATCTGGTGACTACTGTAGGCTGCGCATGGTTCCTTCCCCTGGAGGTTCCTCCGGCCAAACTTCAGGTGGTGATGTGGGGACCAGGGGCTAAGATAATACTCTAACAAAGGGGCCTGACACGGAAAACCATGGGGGTGTATTCCACCTGACCCCCCACGTACAGGCTGTGATGGGTTGGGGAAGGTACAGCCGTTTCACTGACCTGCGGCCCACAAAGTACTCCTTGCCGTCCTCGTCATCCGCCAGAAAGCCAAAGCCTCGCTCGACTGAAAACAACAGGACGGTTCCCTTTTGCTGCTCCAGTGTAGGGTCTCCCGGCCTCTGATGGTCCAGTACTTGGATGACCCAGTCCTCCACTGCATTCTTGTAGTCCCATAGGGTCTGGATGTGGGCCGTCACTGATGCTGGTACAATCGGATTCTGCCGCATGTAAGGTGTTGTTGTTGTTCTCCTCCTGGGCGGCAAAGTGGACGCTCCAGCCTCCTCCGCCGCAGCAGCCGCACCAGCTGGCAAGGCGAATATTGACTCAGGAGCCAGTGAGACTC
The DNA here is from genome assembly GCA_900303285.1 of Rhinella marina. Classification (NCBI taxonomy): domain Eukaryota; kingdom Metazoa; phylum Chordata; class Amphibia; order Anura; family Bufonidae; genus Rhinella; species Rhinella marina. The sequence goes on from ONZH01001000.1 coordinate 27,270, forward strand.
TCTTGCACAGTTGTGCCGCTCTGATCTCTGGAGCGAGTGGTGGTTCGGGGTACTCGTTCCCAAAGACCATCTCTCCCCACTTGGCTCACAGTTGCTTTGCCATGCTGTGGATCTTGTTCACCGCTGGCTTGAACTGGAGAGGAGGGCGGAGTAATGAGGGAGGAGTCTTCACTCCCTATATGTGCAAATAGTTAGTTCCCAGTGGGCCAGGCTGGTTTTTCCCGCTTCTGGGGGGGGGGGCCTATCTTCACTTTCCCGCTCTTGAGGGGGCGTATCATTATTTTAATGCTTCGGGGGGCCGGGGGAGAGGTCAGGAAGAATGCTTGCATTGCGTACGTTGCGTACATTGCATACATTGCGTATGTAGCGTACGTAGCATTAGCGTTCAAAATTTTAAGAACATTTTAGAATAATACAAAGCAAATCTGACAAAATCCGGATTCGCTTCAGAGTAGGAAAAATGGAAGATTCGATAGGAAGCAGAGAATAGTTCTAGTTACAAGCATTTACACGGCGACTCAGCTGATCCCATAGATTTTTAATAGGATTTAGGTCTGGAGAAAGTGCAGGCCACTCCATTTGTGGTCCCCCAATCTCCAGCAGTCATTCCCTAATGATGTGACCTCGATGAGCTGGCACATTGTCGTCCATGAAGATGAAATTAGGCCTGTTTTGTTCATGCAGTTTTGTTCACGACTGGATTAATCATGTTAATCAGGTAGCATGGGCTTGTTACTGTACCATTCACAAAGTATAGAGAACTGCCCACACTATAACACCACCACCACCAAAGGATCATCTGGTGACAGTAGTGGCTAATGCATAGCGCTCTCATTGATGTCTCTAACATTGCCGGAGGCCATCATTTCTGCACAGCACGAATCAACTTTCATCCCTCGTCCAGCGTAGATTCTCCCTGATCGATGATGCCTGTGGTCAGGTACCCTTGCAGGTCATCTAGCACTCAAACCACGCTGATGTAAACGGTTACAAATGGTCTAATGTGATACTTGGGTGCCTCTCACCTCCCATAAAAGTGCCTGGAGTTGTGTGGCATTCATCATCTGGTTCCGCAGGACATTATTCCCAATGATGATGGAGGCAGAGGCCTTACAGAAAATAACAGTCTGCATGTCACAGCAGTGGCATGATGGCGGCAGTGGCATGACGGAGTCAGCGCCAGCAGCCATATAGAACATGATGGAAATTGAAAAGTGGTAGAAAGGGCGTGATGCAGGCCATAGCAGCAGCCGTACAGAATGTGGGGAATCGTGGGAATCAGCCAGAGGAGTGTGAAAATACTCCTAAATCCAGGCTTGTTTCAATTTGACAGGGAGAGGTGACTCTGCGGGGTGTGGAGAGGGGCTGCACTTTCAAAAACGCTGGTGGCAGGCGTCTTCTCACCGTGAGATGCGGCAAGTTGCGTACACAGTGTTTCCCTGTAGTTTGTCTTCCCTTTCTGCAAGAGGAAAGCATTTTCCGAGTTTGCCCTGGTAGCGATGATCTAGAAGCATGGCTGTCCAGTAATCATCAGACTGCTTGATGGCAACAATATTCCTGGTACAGCATAAGCAAGCGTGTATACAGGTCACCATTGGTATGGTCACCCATGGAAGTTCGAGTTCGCCAGGTTTGTCAGAACTTCAGATGAAAGTTCGGGTTGGGGACCCGAACTTGACCTGAGCTTCACCCCGAACCCCATTAAAGTCAATGGGGACCCACACTTCACTTTATTATTTTCCGTTATAACCATAATAATACCATTCTTAAGACAGAATGCTAAGTAAAATGGCCATTAAGGGGTTAAAAATAATAATAAAAAACTCACCTCATTCACTTGATCGCGCAGCCGGTGTCCTCTTCTTTCTTTTTTCTGCAGGACCTGCAAAAGGACCTGGGATGACGTCAAATTATCAGAAGCGTACGTAGCTTTAGCGTACAAAGATTTAAGAAGATTAGTACGAAGCTCATCTCTAGTCACCTCGCTTACCAACGCTACGTACGCACCTGATAATTTGTATGCTAATGCTATACATCTGATAATTTGTACACTAATGCTACGCATCTCATAATTTGTACGCTAATGCGTATAGTTGTTGTAAACTATGTTACTAAGTAGCATTCTTTTACTGTGTGTTCGTTATTTGTGCGGGCCTAGCGTCGTGTGTGCATATGACATAATCCCTAGAAAATAATACGCTAAAGCTTCATACGCACTTTGTACGCCCTGGCGTACGTATTCGCGGGAACTCAAACCCCAACTTTAGTGAAATAGTCTGGGACCGGGTACCCGAACTTGCAAAATTTGGTACGAATTTTCGGGTTCGCTCAACTCTAGTCACCATTCTGGCAAGCGTGCCAGAGTAGCCAGCTCTTTCAACCTCTTCTCCTCACTGAGACAATGGGGTGTCGTGGTCGGTGTCACTGTCATCATCATCATCATCATCATCCTCTTTCTACAACTTCAACTCTTCTTCCTCCTCCTCAAGTGACAGCACCTCCCTCTCCTCCTCCTTCCCCATGAGGGTTTTTCATTGTGGGTCCCCAACAGCTACAGGGTCACCTGTTGCATGAATGTCTGCATCTCTTCAAAAGTACATATGAGGGGTATGAGGGAGAACTGCAGCCTGAACGGCATGAGCTGCCACTGCCTGACCTGGAAACAATAAATGCTTCCTGCTGAGGCGGTCTTAAGCATGACTTTCCACTGGTCATACAGACACTCAAGCATGTGCAATGTTGAATTCCAGTGAGTTGGAATGTTGCCAATTAAACAATGTACTGTAGCTCCATGCTGACACTGCAAGTCGAGGAGAGCATTCCTCAACACTTGAGAATCACTGAAACGTCTGGACGTTGCCAGCACCTTACACATGGCATGCAGGGAGCATGTTTTATTACTCCTGGGTTCAGGGCAGCCAGGATGTTTGTTGTGTCACTGACCAACTTGCCCAGTTGGATTTGGCGGGTGACAGCCAAAGGGATGTTTGCTGCTTGATGTACTTAAGCAACTGCTCACCAGTGTGTGACTATTCTCTCCCAGGCCAATCAAGTCCAACATGGTATGGCAAAGCTTGACTTGACGCATGTGATAGGAAAGAGCGATTGTGTGAGCGACATTGTGCCCTGCTGCTGTCCATGGAGGAGGAGGAGGCAAATAAGTGCCTGCTGTGGGAGCCAGCCCAATGATATGGTGGGAGGGAGTCAAAAGAATATGGACAAGTTGCTGGGGTGCTGCCTCTCCACTGCCACAAAAAGAATTGACCCAGTGGGCCGTGAAATATGTGTACCGTCCCTACCCGTAATAGCTGCTCCAGGTGTCCACTGTGGAGTGCACCTTGAGTGGCCCGCATTCTCTGCCATGAGAGAATACAAGGCTCTACTACAATGGTAATACAACAACTGCACCATCAGCAACGTGGACAGGTGAGGGTTCAGCTTGTACACTGGTGAAGAAACGTTTTTTCATGGTTAAACACTCCGTTATAGATGTCTCACAATGGAGCCAAGGACAAGGAGGAGTCTTAACAGGAGAAAACGAAGGTGAGGACTATGATGACAAAGATACAGTAATGTGTAGGGATGTGGGTTGGCTGCCACAAAAAGGACCAGGAGAAGAAGATCAGACTTATGCCTCAGTCACACATTAATGTTTTGGTCGGTGATTTCCATCAGTGATTGTTAGTCAAAACCAGGTGCAGCTCTAAACACAGATTAGGTGGATTTGGCTCACAATCACAAATGGAAATCACTGACAAAAACACTGACGTGTGAATGAGGCTTTATTGTGATTGGAAATGCTTGCCAGTTGTATTTTCCCAAAGGATCCGGTGCTGCCACTTCATGTGCTGCAATGGACCTTTAGTGTCTTTAATTGTGTTTGAATGGCCACGGCTTATTTTAATCCTGCACATGTTGGCTGTGGTTTTGTGTTCCTGCTTTGTGGAGAAAAAGCAACATGTGGGAGTTGCTCAAACAGAGCTACAGGCAGACAAGCTGTGCTTAGCTCTGGCATGTATTGGTGTAGTGGGGTTTTCTTGTTCCCCACTAAGCAGGGGATGTGAAGACTGGGAGGACTCCATTGTAAGCCTTCTTTTGGGTTGCCAGGAGGAGGAGCAGGAGACAGTGATTAGTGTTAAGTGAATCAAAGTATCCAAAGTGAACTTCAGTCTGAATTTCAGAGAAAACTCAATTTGCCACAAATCTGAATTTCCTTGTGCTTCGTGGTAACAAATACATTTTCCCTGAAATCACGGTAAAAATTAAAAAAAAAAAAAATTCGTTCTCACCTCATCTCTTTAAACACAAAGTGGCCACCACTGCCATCTTGCTTGAAGACCCAGCGCAAAATCTCTTGTGCGGTGAAGTATGACGTCACCACACAGGCCAGCTTGATGACATCATCACGCTCCACGCAATATTTTGCGCTGGATCTTCAAGCAAGATGGCTGTGGCAGCCTCTCCCCACTCAAATGGATAAGGTAAGTACAATTTATTTTTTCAATGAATACCCCCTGAAAGGCCTTAATATTAACCCCTTAAGGACCCTGCCATTTTTCACCTTAAGGACCAGGCCATTTTTAGCAAATTTGACATGTCTCACTTTATGTGGTGATAACTTTAGAACGCTTTTACTTATCCAGGCCATTCTGAGATTGTTTTCTCGTCACATATTGTACTTCATGACAGTGGTAAATTTGAGTCAAAATATTTCATTCTTATTTATAAAAAAATACCAAATTTACCAAAAATTTAGAAAAATTAGCAAATTTCCAAATGTCAATTTTTCTACTTTTAAAATACATAGTAATGCCTCCAAAAATAGCTATGACTTTACATTCCCCATGTGTCTACTTCAGGTTTGGATCACTTTGAAAATTACATTTTATTTTTTTTTGGGACGTTAGAAGGCTTAGAAATTTAGAAGCAAGTCTTAAAATTTTTCACAAAATTTCCAAAACAGTTCAGGTTTGAAGTCACTTTGTGAGGCTTCCATCATAGAAACCACTCAAAAATGACCCCATTTTAGAAACTACACCCCTCAAGGTATTCAAAACTGATTTTACAAACGTTATTAACCCTTTAGGTGTTCCACAAGAATTAAAGGAAAATGTAGCCAAAATTTCCAAATTTCACTTTTTTGACAGATTTTCCATATGAATCATTTTATTCTGAGAATAAAGCAAGGGTTAACTGCCAAACAAAACTCAGTAATTATTACCCTGATTCTGTAGTTTACAGAAATGCCCTATTTGTCATCGTAAACTGCTGTACAGGCACACAGCAGGGCGCAGAAGGAAAGGAACGCCAGGGCAGATTTCAATGGGAAAAGTTTAAGTTGCCATGTCACATTTGATGCACCCCTAGAGTAGGAAACGCCAAAAAACTGACCCCATTTTGGAAACTACGGGATAAGTTGGCAGTTTTGTTAGTGCTATTTTAGGGTACATATGATTTTTGGTAGCTCTATATTACACTTTTTGTGAGGCAAGGTAACAAAAACTAGCAGTTTTGGCATTGTTTTTATTTTTTGTTATTTACAACATTCATCTGACAGGTTAGATCGTGTGATATTTTTATAGAGCAGGCCGTTACGGACGCGGCAATATCTAATATGTATACTTTTTTATTTATTTAAGTTTTACACAATATTTTTGAAGCACAAACAAAAAAAAATCACATTTTAGTGTCTCCATAGTCAGAGATCTGTAATTTTTTTTATTTTTTTGGGCGATTGTCTCAGATAGGGGCTAATTTTTTGCGGGATGAGATGACTATTAGATTGGTACTATTTTTGGGGGCATACGCTTTTTTGATCGCTTGGTATTACATTTTTTGTGATGAAATGTGACAAAAAATGGCTTTTTTTTAGACAGTTTTTATTTTTTATTTTTTACAGTGTTCACCTGAGGGGAGAGATCATGCTATTTTTTTGTAAAGCAGGTTTTTACGGATGTGGCGATACCTAACATGTATACATATTTTTATTTATTTAAGTTTTACACAATAATATCCTTTTTGAAACAAAAAAAATCATGTTTCAGTGTCTCCATAATCAGAGAGCTGTAGTTTTTTTTATTTTTTGGGCGATTGTCTCAGGTAGGGGCTAATTTTTTGCGGGATGAGATGATGATTAGATTGGCACTATTTTTGGGGGCATACGCTTTTTTGATCGCTTGGTATTAAATTTTTTGTGATGAAATGTGACAAAAAATGGCTTTTTTTAGACAGTTTTTATTTTTTACAGTGTTCACCTGAGGGGAGAGATCATGCTATATTTTTGTAGAGCAGGTTTTTACGGACGTGGCGATACCTAACATGTATACTTATTTTTATTTATTTAAGTTTTACACAATAATATCATTTTTGAAACAAAAAAAAATCATGTTTCAGTGTCTCCATAGTCAGAGAGCTGTAGTTTTTTTATTTTTTGGGCGATTGTCTCAGGTAGGGGCTCATTTTTTGCGGGATGAGATGACGATTAGATTGGCACTATTTTTGGGGGCATACGCTTTTTTGATCACTTGGTATTACAATTTTTGTGATGAAATGAGACAAAAAATGGCTTTTTTTAGACAGTTTTTATTTTTTATTTTTTACAGTGTTCACCTGAGGGGAGAGATCATGCTATATTTTTGTAGAGCAGGTTTTTACGGACGTGGCGATACCTAACATGTATACTTATTTTTATTTTTTAAGTTTTACACAATAATATCATTTTTGAAACAAAAAAATCATGTTTCAGTGTCTCCATAGTCAGAGAGCTGTATTTTTTTATTTTTTTGGGCGATTGTCTCAGGTAGGGGCTAATTTTTTGCGGGATGAGATGACAATTAGATTGGCACTATTTTTGGGGGCATACGCTTTTTTGATCGCTTGGTATTACAATTTTTGTGATGAAATGTGACAAAAAATGGCTTTTTTTAGACAGTTTTTATTTTTTATTTTTTACAGTGTTCACCTGAGGGGAGAGATCATGCTATATTGTTGTAGAGCAGGTTTTTACGGACGTGGCGATACCTAACATGTATACTTATTTTTATTTTTTTAAGTTTTACACAATAATATCATTTTTGAAACAAAAAAAAAATCATGTTTCAGTGTCTCCATAGTCAGAGAGCTGTAGTTTTTTTTATTTTTTGGGCGATTGTGTCAGGTAAGGGCTAATTTTTTGCGGGATGAGATGACGATTAGATTGGTACTATTTTTGGGGGCATACGCTTTTTTGATCGCTTGGTATTACAATTTTTGTGATGAAATGTGACAAAAAATGGCTTTTTTTAGACAGTTTTTATTTTTTATTTTTTACAGTGTTCACCTGAGGGGAGAGATCATGCTATATTGTTGTAGAGCAGGTTTTTACGGACGTGGCGATACCTAACATGTATACTTATTTTTATTTTTTTAAGTTTTACACAATAATATCATTTTTGAAACAAAAAAAATCATGTTTCAGTGTCTCCATAGTCAGAGAGCTGTAGTTTTTTTATTTTTTGGGCGATTGTGTCAGGTAAGGGCTAATTTTTTGCGGGATGAGATGACGATTAGATTGGTACTATTTTTGGGGGCATACGCTTTTTTGATCGCTTGGTATTACATTTTTTGTGATGAAATGTGACAAAAAATGGCTTTTTTTAGACAGTTTTTATTTTTTATTTTTTACAGTGTTCACCTGAGGGGAGAGATCATGCTATATTTTTGTAGAGCAGGTTTTTACGGACGTGGCGATACCTAACATGTAAACTTATTTTTATTTTTTTAAGTTTTACACAATAATATAATTTTTTAAACAAAAAAAAAAATATGTTTTAGTGTCTCCATAGTCAGAGAGCTTTAGTTTTTTTTTTTTTTGGGCGATTGTCTCGGGTAGGGGCTCATTTTTTGTGGGATGAGATGACGGTTAGATTGATACTATTTTTGGGGGCATAAGCTTTTTTGATCGCATGGTATTACATTTTTTGTGATGAAATGTGACCAAAAATGACTTTTTTTAGACAGTTTTTATTTTTAATTTTTTACGGTGTTTACCGGGCGCGCTGGATCATGTGATATTTTAATAAAGCAGGTTTTTACGGACGTGGCGATACCTAATATGTATATTTTTATTTTTTTTTTCTATTTTTATGTGTTTCTTTATGGGGAAGGGGCTTTTTTTTATTGAAACTTTATTATTTTTTTTTTTTTAGTTTTTTTGTTAAAACACTTTTATTTAACTTCTTTTTTAACATTTCACTTATGTCCCAGTAAGGGACTTTAACATTTCAGGGTCTGATCCCTGATTGAATGCAGCACAATACATCTGTATTGTGCTGCATTCAACTGTCAGCGTCTCACACTGTGAGACGCTGACCGTTGCCTAGGAGACCCAGCGCTGTGGCTGGGTCTCCTGGGCTTCCGTAGATGGGAGTCCCGATGCCTCTGGGCAAGGCATTGGGGCTTCCATCTCAGCCATTGGGCCCCCCACCGCCTCACGGGCACCCGATGGCTTTAACAGCTGCTGCAATTACCTTGTATGCCGCGGTCAGTGTGACTGCGGCATACAAGGGGTTAATCCGCCGGCATCGGTGTAATCACCGGTGCTGGCGGATACAGCAGAGGCCCGGCTGTTAGTATCAGCCGGGCCCCTGCTGCAGATTGTGGCAGCGGGGCAGCAGCACCACCTTAACCCTAGGACGAGAATGCTCGTCCTAGGGCGTTAAGTAACGCCATATTAGGACGAGCATTCTCGTCCTAGGTCGTTAAGGTGTTAAGGTCAGATGCTGCGATCAGACATGAATGCAACATCTGAGAGCTTCAATTATGGGGCTGCACAATCGCGCATGGTTTATGAAAACCCAGATATGCCCTATCTGAGAATGCCCACTTGACTGAAACTTTTGTTTCATTTTATTAACTGTTGGTCTAAAATACCAATAAATAGATTTTAAAAGAAAATAAACCATTTCAAAATCGTTATCAGGTCACATTCAATTGGATAGCCATTTATACATGTACAGTACAAAGCATTTTGAAATATCTGTGAAGATTTATTGTTATATTTTCCATTAATTTCATGTTTTTGTTTAAATTCCCCACAGAGATCAGCATCATCCATGGAGCTTACTCCTCGAGTGGATAAAAAGCCGAATATCAGAGACTGCAATTTGCATTACATCAAATTTTACTTCTTTTCTTTGCAGCTGCATTTTTAGATCTTTTTTATCTCATTGATTATTTCAATAATATTATACCCTGCTTGTATTTTTGATCCTTTAATGTAATACTATTGGATTGTTGCTTTTTAGTATACAAACCTCTCTGAGAAGACAATTTCTTTATCTAGAACAGATTTTCAGTTCCATCATATTGTATGGACGTCAACCATTTTCTATAAGTTGATCACATCTCTAGAAGAGCAGATTTTAATGCCATTTAGAGTGGTGGTTTCAGAAAGTGAAGTAGATAGAGTCGTGTCTGTTGTCAGGCTTATTAGTAATGCAATTATATTACTATTTTATGTTCCTCTCTTTTTATGATATACTTTCTATGGTCTTTCAGGCATGGATATTGTGTTCTGACCACAGGACATTCTAAGAATTCCATAAGGATCTGTGATGCTACAAATTTCACTTGGAAGAATTGGTGTCTAAGTGTTACATCTGTCGTATTGTTTAAGTGCTCATTACACTGTATGTAGGTTGACAAAATTATTTTCATTTCAGTGGAAAAAGCTGACTGTTTAACGTGTATGGGCTGTCCCAACTCATCCCGAAGAGCAGATGTTTGAGGGGAAGAAGGATTGAGACAAATAGAGCTCAAAATACAAAATTATTTCCATAGGATGTATGTCATCGTTAGAGTTGCCTGGCATTTGCTTATCTCCTACTGTGAAAAGTAAGCAGGTACCAATATGGAGGAGCTGAGGGGAACAGCTAAGAGTTTCAGCAGTATGAACCATGGATATAATACTACACTTTTTGTTTCCTTGTTTATGAGTTTGAAGTTTGCCCAATAAAGGTTATTTTGCTCTAGTTGTATAGGATTCATAAAAGAACTGTGGAATTGAATATGGTTAGATAAAACATGTCAATACATTTTACAGTACAAAACAACATCACTACAATCCTCCTCCTTGGATTTCCAGGTTCCTATACCATCAGGATCTTGTTATTTCTTCTCATCTGTATGATTTACTGTCTGACTATATGTGGGAACCTCTTAGTCATGTTCCTGGTGTCCTACAGCAGGAACCTCCACTCTCCCATGTACTTCCTCCTGACACAGCTCACCACATCTGACATCCTGACAACCTCAGCAATTGTTCCCCATATGCTTCACATGATCCTGAACAATGGATCCTCCGTGTCTGTTTCGGGGTGTATCACACAGTTTTTATTCTTTTCCTATCCTGAATGTGCAGAATGTCTCCTGTTGACAGTGATGTCCTATGACCGATATCTGGCCATATGTAACCCCCTGAAATATCATTCCATCATGACGTCTATGCTTTGTCTGAAAAGTATTATTACATTGTGGCTAATCAGTGGTTTAGCAGCATCAATTGTGATAACACCTGTATATCAGCTTTCATTCTGTAGGTCCAATGTCATTGATCACTTTTTTTGTGATTTTGACCCTATATTAGAACTTTCTTGTTCGGACACCTTTATTGTTAGGCTGATTTCGTTATTGGTGGCTTTCCTTCAATTGTTTTTCCATTTGTGATGATTGCTATCTCTTATTCTTATATTATCCATACAGTCTTAAAGATACAGTCCAACAATCAAAGAGGAAAAGCCTTCTCCACCTGTGGCTCTCACTTGGCCGTGGTGTCAATCTTCTACGGGACGCTTTTTACTGTTTATTCAACTCCAGTTAAAGGAAAATCCATTCACAAAATTCTGTCTCTCATGTATTGTGTGGTGACTCCATTAATAAACCCTGCAATATACTGCCTAAAGAACAAAGACGTTAAGATAGCTTTAAGGAAATTCATTCAAAAGTGACCGTCTAATAACTCCTCAAATGCTGTAAATGTACACAAAGTGGAACAAGCCAAGTAAAGATGTTTTTGCAGTCTGGACAACAACTTTATTTAAGATTTTTAACTCATTTACCACCAATAAAAATGTTCCTCATACTTTAAAAGCCAATCGACTAAAATCAAACCATCATTTTCAGGAGATTATTGACCTCTTCCAATTTTACATGAAATCTATTACTCTGTTATTAACTACTTATGCCTAACACAATACACAACTGAATGGACCAGCAGCCTTTAGTTATTTAGGCATTTCTCTTATTCCTCTCACACAGCTTAGGGTTCACATCACCATTCAGCCCTTCCATTCTCCTGGTTCGTTATAGGAGCAGGAGAACGGAAAGGACAGATTTGGAACATAATAGAGTTGAACGGAGCCTACGGACCCCATAGACTATAATGGGGTCCCTTAAGTTTCCGCTCAGAGGAAGATTTTTGAAGTGGAGACAAAGGTCTTGCATGCACAACTTTTGTCTCCACTCCAAAAATCATCTTCGGAGCATAAACCTAACGGACCCCATTATAGTCTATGGGGTCCGTAGGCTCCATTCAGCTCAATTATGTCCAGAAGAGCTGAACGGTGATGTGAACGAGCCCTTAACTGAAATTTCTTTACTAGAGATGAGCAAACATGCTTTGGTACCTCCTAGCATCACGTGGGGCCCCTACAAGTCGATAGCAGGGATTGGCTGGCCAGATCAGATGACCTGAGAATATAAGAATCTGGTCCCGCGATGCTCGCGTCAGACGCCGCCTGCATGAGATTAGGGATAGAGCTGCTGTCTGTCAGGGAGAGTTTTAGGGCCTGAATTTAGATGTTGGTTAGGCAGGAATCACCCACACAGAACCCAACAGCCCTTCTAAGGGCTACAAGCACCTTTTTTTTTTTTTTTTGTCTCCTGCTGGCTGCTGGCTGGGACTTGTAGTGCAGCTACCACCATCTTGGCTGCACACTGTTAGGGCCTCAATTTTCATGCTGGTTAGGCAGGAATCATCCACAAAGAACCCAACACTCCTTCTAAGGGCTACAACAACTTTTTTTTTGGCCTCCTCCTGGCTGCTGGCTGGGACTTGTAGTGCAGCTACCGCCATCTTGGCTGCATGCTGTGCACTGGTGGTAGAAGGGACAGCACTTGGTCCACACAGACCCAAAAGAAATTGGCCAAAGTCCTCTCAGTACTCATTTTTGCTGTTGCTGCTGTACCTTGGCTTGCTGGGATCTGTAGTGCAGTCTAGGGAATACGTTTTTTTCTATCATTTCTATACACTACAGTCCAGTGAAAAATTATGTAGTGTACTGTACAGTAGCGTCAGTCTAGGGAATACGTATTTTCTCTCAGTTATATGTATTACAGTCTAGTGAAAAATGGAGTGCTTTGCGGTAAAATAGCCGCCATTTAAAGACTACGTTTTTTTCTCAGTTATATGTAGTACAGTCCAGTGATCAATTCTCTAGTGTGCTGCACAGCAGCGTCAGTCTATAAAATACCTATTTTCTCTCAGTTATATATATTACAGTCCAGTGAAAAATGGAGTGGTTTGCGGTAAAATAGCCGCCATTTAAAGACTACATTTTTTTCTCAGTTATATGTATTATAGTCCAGTGAAAAATGGAGTGTCTTGCGGTAAAATAGCCGCCATTTAAAGACTACATTTTTTTTCTCAGTTATATGTATTACAGTCCAGTGAAAAATGTAGTAGTTTGCGGTACAATAGCCACAGTCTAAAAATTCCTTTTTTTCTCTCAGTTATATATACTACAGTGCAGTGAACAATTCTGTCGTGTGCGGTATAGTAGCCCCACTCTAGTGTTGACACCAACAAGTGACCAAGTTAGTTGAGGTAGCAGGTGAAGCACATAAAATTTTACACTGACACAGCATGGTGGTGACAACAGAGTGACCAAGTTACACTCAGGTAGCAGGTGAAGCACATAAAATTTTACACTGACACAGCATGACGGTGACACCACCAATGGCTTGGTCAGACTGAGATTGCAGTGGCTGCAAATGGCTGTAGGTGAGCCTCCCAAAAATTTGTTTTGGAGTGTCTGAAGTTGACCCTCCTAAAAAAATTGTTTTGAAGTGTCTGTTGTTGACCCTCCTGTAATTTTTTTTTTTTTCGTGTTATTAGTTTATTTACAACCCATGGCTGGCATGGTGGGAATATAGAAGTTTGCTTCACAGACGGTCCACTGCACCTTTACATTTTCTTCATCACCAATTACTTTTTCAACAACTGATGTCTGACAATGATAAAGGGGAAGGTGAATCCACTGCCGAAGAAAAGTGTCAACACTCCTAGAAGTCTCCACTTGTTCTCAATTGAAAAGGGAATGTTCTTGCCTGGGCCTTCCTCATAGTGGCCGCTTCGGCGGACGACAGAGGTGGTGAACCAACGGACAGCCTGACTGAACATGATGGCAGATACATAAAGAATTTTCATGTTGAGCTGCTTTCCCCCGGAGGAGATTTGCATTCCTGTAAAATACAGGCTTTATTCATTTCAATAATCATCAGCCTGTCAGCGCTGTCAGTTGACAGGTGTGTACGCTTATCAGTGATGATGCCACCAGCTGATGATGCCTCCAACTCCTCCTCTTCAGCCCATACACGCTCAACAGATAAGAAGGAATGAGCATAGGTACCCTCTTCAGTCTCGCCAACAGTCTCCTTCTCTTCCTCCTCCTCTTCCTTCTCCTCTTCCTCCTCAAATACGTGCTGAGAAACAGACCTGAGGGTGGTCTGGCTATCAAGCAACGTATCTTCTTCTCCCATCTCCTGTGACAAGCGCACATTGGTGTAGGGTGTGGAGGATCGTGGAGGTGAAGGGGTGGTTGTAGGGCAGGAGGCGCTCGTGCCGGGGTCCTGGGCGGGGGGTTGACTCGCTGAGCCAGCATGTGACACAGGGGAAGGAGCAGTGGTGTGATCCGCAGGAGGTGAACGGCCTTGGTTCCATTGAGTCGTGTGTTTAGCACTCATATGCCTGCACATGCTGGTAGTGGTTAGGCTGGTAGTGGTGGCTCCCCTGCTGATCCTGGTGTGGCACATGTTGCACACCACAGTCCGTCGGTCATCCTCACTTTCTTTAAAGAACCTCCAGACTTGCGAACATCTAGGCCTCGGCACGGAAGCTTCACTACGTGAAACAGTTGTTGATCTTCTTGCTCTGGCCCTGCTTCTTCCTCTGGCCACCCCACTGCCTCTTCCAACCTGTTCTGGTGCTGCACTTGCTTCCCCCCTCAGAAGCACTGTCTTGACTAGGCTTACCAACCCAGCTCAGGTCAGTCACCTCATCATCCACCTGCTCTTCCTCCGATTCCTCACTCTGCTCCCCCCTCGGACTTACTGCCCTGACAACAACGTCAATGTCTGACAACCGTGTCTCATCATCATCCGACAACTCTTGACGCACTACTTGCACTAAGTCCACACTCTCATCACCCACAGACTGCGAAAGTTCTAAATTTTTGGCATCGGGACAGGGCAACTGCTCAGGTTGCTGTTGAGCAGTGATTTGTGTCTTTGGGTAGGGCCCTTAAAAGACTTCCTTCGAGTATGCTGTATCTGAATCCATATTTTCCATGGGGGGGGCAGGCTGGGGGGAAGGAGGTTGAGCTGGAGGAGCCAGAGGTCTACTCCCTTGGCTAAAGTGGGTGGACTGTGTGGAAGACTGGGTGGTAGATAAATTACTGGACACATTATCCGCTATCCACGTCATCACCTGTTCGCACTGTTGTGGTTTCAATAGTGGTGTACCACGTGACCTTGTAAGTTGCAACATGAAGCTAGGGAGCGAAACTCTGCGGCGTTCCACTGCTCCCTCATCAGTAGGTACTGTGTCACCCTGCCCAGGACCACGGCCTCTGCCTCCCTACATCACTTGGACGCCCACGTCTTCGACCCTTAGCCCTTGGGTTCAACATTTTGTGTAATCACTAAACTGTCGAATTAATATCTGAGGCCAAAAACGTATTCTCTAGACTGCGACTAGTGTACCACACACCACAGAATTTTTCACTGGACTGTATTAAATGTATCTGAGAGAAAAAACGTATTCTCTAGACTGCCGCTAGTATAACACACCAAACAATTTTTCACTGCACTGTAGGATATATGAATAGGAGAAAAAATGTATATTTTCTAGACTCTGGCTAGTGTGCAGCACACGACAGAATTTTTCACTACACTATAGGATATATGAATGAGAGAAAAAAAATTATATTTTCTAGACTCCGGCTAGTGTGCAGCACATGACAGAATTTTTCACTGCACTATAGGATATATGAATGAGAGAAAAAAAATTATATTTTCTAGACTCCGGCTAGTGTGCAGCACATGACAGAATTTTTCACTGCACTATAGGATATATGAATGAGAGAAAAAAAATGTATATTTTCTAGACTCCGGCTAGTGTGCAGCACATGACAGAATTTTTCACTGCACTGTAGTATATATAACTGAGAGAAAAAACGTAGTCTTTAGACGGGGGCTATTGTACCGCAAACCACTCAATTTTTCACTACACTGTAGTATATATAACTGAGAGAAAAAACGTATATTTTCTCCACTCCGGCTAGTGTGCAGTACACGACAAAATTTTTCACTGCACTGTAGTATATATAACTGAGAGAAAAAACATAGTCTTTAGACGGCGGATATTGTACTGCAAATCACTCAATTTTTCACTGCACTGTATGATATATAACTGAGAGAAAAACATATATTTTCTACACTCCGGCTACTGTGCAGCACACGACAGAATATTTCACTGTGCTGTAGCATATCTAATTGAGAGAAAAAACGTATTCCCTAGACTGACGCTACTGTACAGCAGACAACATAATTGTTCACTGGACTGTAGTATATATAACTAAGAGAAAAAACGTATTCCCAAGACTGCACTACAGATCCCAGCAAGCCAAGGTACAGCAGCAGCAAAAATGAGTACTGAGAGGACTTTGGGCAAATTCTTTTGGGTCTGTGTGGACCACGTGCTGTCCCTTCTGCCACCAGTCGCTGTGCACAGCGTGCAGCCGAGATGGCGGTAGCTGCACTACAAGTCCCAGCCAGCAGCCAGGAGGAGGCCAAAAAAAATGTCGTTGTAGCCCTTAGAAGGAGTGTTGGGTTCTTTGTGGATGATTCCTGCCTAACCAGCATCTAAATTGAGGCCCTAACAGTGTGAAGCCAAGATGGCGGTAGCTGCACTACAAGTCCGGGCCAGCAGCCAGTAGGAGGCCAAAAAAAAAGGTGCTTGTAGCCCTTAGAAGGGCTGTTGGGTTCTTTGTGGGTGATTCCTGCCTAACCAACATCTAAATTGAGGCCCTAACACTCTCCCTGACAGACAGCAGCTCTATCACTAATCTCATGCAGACAGTATCTGACGTTCACCACCATTCCGTGTCAGGGTAAAATTTTAAGTGCTTCACCTGCTACCTCAGTCTCACTTGGTCACTCTGGGTTCACCGCCATGCTGTGTCAGGGTAAATTTTTGGGTGGTTCACCTGCTACCTCAATCTAACTTGGTCACTTGTTGGTGTCACCACTACGCTGTCACCACGCTGGCTGCCTTACAGCAAATTTATGTAGAAGTCGGCGATAACTTTGGTGATCCCCTGTCAGCTATAGGGTTTGTTAAGACTGGCGTCTAAAACGCTGGTCTTATTAAATGTGCCTCTAAATTTCAACCATGTGGAAGTGGAATTCACGGAAACTGACCATTGATGCTTGACACTCAATTTCTCGTTATTACTCACAAGAAAGTAGTTTGGTTTACTACTTGATCACCTATATGATGGTTTAATTAAATGGAACAAGTCCCCTAAAAAACATTTCAATCATGTGCAGAAATGATTTAACCTTAACAGATGATTAAGGTCCAAGCCTCACATTCAATTTCACATTAACACTCATAGGTAGAGTGCAACATAGCTGTAGAAATCACGTACATATGCTGGTTTAATTAAATTGAACAAGTCCAAAAAATAAATAAATAATTCTAAATGTGTAGAAGCTGAATATACAGAAACAATAGAGGATAGAGGCTTTAATATTGCATTTACACTCACAGGTAAATTGTTACCCTAGCTTGTGTATTGGTGTACTGATCACCTATACGCTGGTTTTATTCATTCAAAATTGAACCCTCCAAAAAAAAAAATAAAAATCAACTCTGGAAAACCTGGAAAAGTAGTAGTGGCTGGGAACCATGTACTGTGGGACAGCCACCACCATAAGGTTTTTGAAAGTATCCGTCTCCACCAGACGGAATGACAGCATTTCAAAGGCCACTAATTTTGAAATGCTGGCTTCCAGGGATCGTGGTTGGGTAGGGGGGTACTTCCTCTTTCTCTCCATTGTTTGGGGGATAGACAGCTGAATGCTTCCATGGGACAGTGTGGACATGCTTGGTGACGGTGGTGGTGGTGTTGCTGCCACATGGTCTGTTTCCGGAGTGGCAGGTGCCACTGTCACACAAGAGGGGTAGGGAGAGACCAAGACTGCAGCAGAAGAGGGAGCAAGTAGAGCCTGAGATCTTTTGTGATCTTTCAGGTGTGTATTCCACTGCAACTCGTACTGTGCATTTAGATGCCCGGTCATGCAGGTGGTGCTCAGGTTTAGAACATTTATGCCTCACTTCAGGCACTGATTGCACAGCGTGCAAACCACTCATGTCTTGTCATCAGCACATTGTCTGAAGAACTGCCACGCCAGGTAACTCCTTGGAGCTGGCTTTGGAGTGCTCAGTCCCTGGGTGCGGTGAGCGGTAGCAGGCCAACTGGCTAGGGACGGCCACTCTGCTTTTGCACCCTGCTCCCTCTTTTGCTGTGCGGCTGGCGCTGTGTGACCACCACCTCTTCCTCCGAACTGCACAGGTCACTCGCATGACCTTGATTCAATGTGGGGTCTAGTACCTCATCATCCTCCACATCATCTTCCACCCACTCTTCACCCCTGCCCTCCTTGCTTATCTGCACACTGCAGAAAGCCGCAGCAGTTGACACCTGTGTTTCGTCATCAGAGACATGCTGCGGTGATCCTCCCATGCCCACATCCTGAAACATAAGTGGTTAGGCATCAGTGAACTCAATCTCTTCCACTTGTGGGGCAGGGCTAGGTGGATGGCCCATGGAAACCTCGTCAGCAGAGTCATCAAAAAGCATAGGAGACTGCTACATGACTTGGGTCTCAGACTGATTGGCTGATTTGCAAAGGGGATGAGGTGCCATGGGCTGCATGTGCCAACTCTGCACTTTCAGCAGGGGACCGGTTAGGAGACAATGTGAAGGAACTGGAGGCACTGTCCTCCATTCAATCTACTACTGCCTCTACTTGTTCTGGCCTCACTATTCGTAGCGGTATTCGGGTCTACGAAATGACGCTGAACGTCCTGTCGCCTATGTTCACCTGAGGAAGGTGTTTCTTTTGGGCGTGTAGCTGGCACAGATTGACCACGTCCTCTCCCTGCAACAGGAGCTCCACCAGTAACAGCAGCACCACGATCAGGGACACATCTCTTATTTGATGCTCTCCTCATTCTTTGAGGTCACACACCGAGCTAACAGACAGATTAACTTTATTAATTTAGTCACGTATGCAGTACAGATATACCTCTAACCAAAAATGGGAATATGTTAGTGGTCAAACGAACAGTCAGATTAACTGTCCCTGTCACGTATGCAGTACAGGTGTATATTTTAGCAAAAATATGAATATGTCACCTGCCGGACTACCAGACGGATTAACTGTATTAATTTCCCTGTCATTTATGCAGTAAAGGTTTACCTCTTAACAAAATTGGAAATATGTCACCAACCAGACTAACAGACGGACTAACAATATAAATTTCCCTGTCATATATGCAGTACAGGTGTCCCTCTTTGCAAAATTGGGAATGTGTCCACCACCGGACTTACAGATGGATTAACTATATTATTTTCCCTGTCATGTATTGGGAATATTGGGAAAATTGGGAATATGTCACCCATCGGACTAACAGATGGATTAACTATATTAATTTCCATGTCACATTACAAGGTTCAGGTGAAGTACAGGTATACCTCTTAACAAATTAACTATTATATTTTTGTGTCAGGGGTACAAAAATGGTGCATTGCACCCACAAAAAAATCACTAAAGGTCACCCACAAAATTAACAGCCAGATTACTTATTATATTTCTGTGTCAGGGGTACAAAGATTATACATTGCACCCAAAAAGAAATTGCTATAGGTCACCCACAGAATTAACATCCAGATTAATTATTAGGTTTTTTTGGGGGCGTTCTCCAATATTTTAAAGTGTATTTTTATTGCCATTTTTTCTATACTTATTGAAATATAGAAATAGATTAAATTCATCTACTTGTGCCGTTAGGAAAAAAAGAAAGGCCTTTAAAAAAAAAAAAAAATTCATGTATAGATGGTTCCATTAAGGTTTTCTTTAGTGATGGCCCCCCCTACAGCCTCTTCTGGGTTTTTTCATTTTGAGGTGGGTCTCTGACCTAATGGGTCAAAAATTCCCTTGTTGTAGTCGTTTGTGGGCTTT
The DNA here is from genome assembly GCA_900303285.1 of Rhinella marina. Taxonomy (NCBI): domain Eukaryota; kingdom Metazoa; phylum Chordata; class Amphibia; order Anura; family Bufonidae; genus Rhinella; species Rhinella marina. Next base: position 46,836 of record ONZH01001000.1, read on the forward strand.
CTCTTATCGAATATAACGGAGTCAGGGTGATCATAGGAGGGAGGTCTAAAAAAGAAACGGATGTAGAGGGACCGTTTTGATGCCCATCATTACCAATGGTAATGTTCAATGGTAAAGGAGTGGAATCTACGAGGACTAATGGAGACTGTCCAGAAGGTATTTTTATTGTTGGATGCTGATTGGAGTCAATATCATTGAATGCAGGTGGCATGAGGTTATGGAGGGTGGCAAGTGATTCTACTTCTACATCCGATGTTGGGGTCAAAACAAGTGAAGGGAGAGCTACCTGATGATGAGACTGGGTGTATAGAAAATTGTGTAGCTGGAAGATTAAGTGTAGCACAATTGGCCAATACATCATCACTAAACATAGTGATTGGAGAAAAAGGTATAGTCTGCACAATGGTCTGTAGTGGATTGGTGTTAGAAAATCTGCACAAGAACTGGTTTCCAGACTCTTCCTCTTCCGGGGTGTAATGAGCTTAGATTTAGGCAAATCTCCATGGCAGAGACCATTGGAGTCAATGTATGAACTCACTGAAATAGTAGAAGTAGACATGGGCCCTGAGAGACACTGTATTGTGCTGGATCCAGAATTCTTTGTAGTTCCTTTAGTATCATTTACTTTTCTAGATTTTTCATATGATCGTTTAGCTCTAGAGCCATTCACATACATGTTGTTGGATACATGTGAAGAAACACCCCTAGTCGACTTAGATTTAGAACCTAGCGGAAAAGACTTATATCTGGGGGATGAGAGCTCATCTGGATCATTATTATCATTAGAATTAGATACCTCCAATTTCAACCAATATTTAATGTTATTTGAAGCAAAGTCTAATCTATCTATGGCGAGTTTTTTGCTCTTCTTTGTTAGTATTTCCTTCTCATAGAAGATTCTAAATATTATCATCCTGTCAAATTTGGTGAAGGAAGTACTTTATCTCCAAGCTTCAAATATAGAGATCTCCTTTTATCAATTAATCTCTTAATCAGCCCCTTGGCACAATCCAAGAGATATAAATCCCATTCGTTATAGAAAGACAGATCTTCCATAAAGGAGTTCTCAAACCTTATCATGTGATCGGTCCCGTCTTCTTCCCTTTCCCTTCTCTCTTTGGCTGAGCTGGGATGCGTTGCTATGGTCGCGATCATGTGACTGGCCGAAAAACCTAGCGTACCTGTTATCAGTTTTATAAAAAAGTTACAACTTTAATCATTTTTTCGATTTGATGTATGCTTTTCAGCCTCTTTGTCTCCATCAACTATATGGGATATAATATATATCATTATTATTTCTATGCAAACTTTTAGTGTAATTACCGACACATGGAGGTGTTCTTGGCCAGTTCTTGGAGGCCTCCCCTCATGCGTTTTTTGTTCGTTTTTTGGGGGGCTTTTTTTACTATATGTACCACCTTATACACATGATATCTTTAGACCAGATAAAGGAGGCCTTAGTACTCCCGAAACATGTATTTATTTTAAGTAATAATAATAATAAAAAGAAGATTTGTCATTTAAAGTTCCCATGACGTTGGATTTCTTGTGCCTAAAAGAGGAGATACAGTTTTCTCACTGTCAAAGGAGTGGGGTGCTGTGAAACTCACTATTGAAGGGGCAGACTGCTGTGAAGGTCAAGGTTAAGGGGATGGGCTGCGGTGGAGGTCCCATTTTAAGGAGGTGGGGCACTGTGGGGGGTTCAGTGTTAAAGGGTGGAGGGCTGTGGCATTTACTGTTAAGGGGGTGGGGTGCTGTAGAGGTCACTGTTATGGGGGATACTGTAGATATCTTTTAAGAACACTCACACACATTAAATGACATAGATGAAATATACCCGTGCGAAGCCGAGTCCTTCTGCTAGTCTCTTATATTTCCTTATATTATAAAAATGATTTTCTCTCTGTCTGTTCTTTATGCGCGACCAAACTACTGGACCGATTTTTACCAAATTCGGCACACAGTTACATCAGGTGTCCGGGAAGGTTTTAGACTGGGCCTGAGCTCTCTAGGACGTACCGTTCCTGAGGTATTCACAAAAAATGACCTGTATTAGCCAATATTAGACTGTGAGACTTTCTCTTCAAATCCCAACTGCCATACTATCCACATACACACACAGGTCTAGTGCAAGTTTCCATAACAACACAGCCATTTCTCTTCACTGCTTTAAAGGGGCAGAGCGCTATGGATGACACTGTTAAAGGGGTATCCCAGTTTCCATAAATATAACTTATGTTTTAGACTAATTTTAGACTAAGACTGTTCAGTAGTAATAAAAGATGTTTTCTTCCACTGCTACCCATTGTGTGTCCTCATAAATTACCATGGCATTGACCTGCAATTCAGGTCACCCTCAAAAGAAGGACTTAAAAGCACTCCCTCCCCCAAGGTCCTGCTAAACCATGCTCCCGAGTCGGCTAGGTCACTCCCTCTCCCACTCTGCAGCCAATGGGGATTGAAAAAATGAAGGTAAAAATCAACTTCTGTCAGCTGCAGGGGTGGGAGGGAGGGTGACTTTCTCTCTGCAACGACACACAAAAACATTAAATACAATAGATGAAATATATCCGTGCAAAGCCGGGTCCTTCTGCTAGTCTTATAAAAAATGAGTTTGTCTGTCTATCTGTTCGTCTGTCTGTCTGTTTTTTATGCGCAACCAAACTACTGGACCAATCTTCACCAAATTCGGCACACAGGTACATTAGGTGTCTGGGAAGATTTTAGACGGGGTATCAGCTCTCTAGGACATATCGTTCCAGTGTGGCCGGACTAGGGGCGAAGCTGAGGGAAGGCCAGCATGACAGGGTTTGGGTGGCGAAGTGGAGGCAATTAAAGGGTTAAGGGTCACTGCAGGGCTAGTGGAGGGAGTTGCTAGGGCAACTAAAGGGGGTGTGGTGGGAGGGTTTAAATAGTGGGGTAGTGGTGAGGAGGATAGCCATTTTGGTGAAGCGAACGCCCGCCCACCCGCCCAGGGTTTTTAGAGTAGGGCTTAGGTAGTTGCAAGATGAGTGGGGAAGGTGATTGTCGCGGCAGTCGTGGCGGGGGGAGGTCCTAGAAGTTGGCGGAGATGGTGGTAAGTTGGAATGGGAGGGCCCCACGGGTGGGGGCTGGACTCCCATTGGGGAAGAATCAGGATGTTGGTACAAGTGGGCATCCATCAGTTTTAAGGTGCCTCTGAGCTGGCGCTCATCGGCTGGGGCAAGATGGAGTTGCCCTGGTATAGAGTTTATACACTCCTGGTTATTTTGGGCTTCTAGGACCACCCTCGGCAGTTTACTTAAGGAGGATGTGGGTTTTTGGTATAATATGTTGGTGTTATTTATGTTTTATTAATAAATACGGCTGCTGTGGCCGTTTTAATCCGAATAATGTGTACGACTCTTATTTTGGGTTGGTTTAAAGAAAATGGGGATAGGTAGGGCCGGAACGAGCGGACTACCCAATACCTTAGTCATGAGATATTCCCAAAATATGACCTGCATTAGCTAATATTAGCCTGGGAGCCTTTCTCCTCATATCTCAACTGCCATTCTCGCCACATACACACGGTCACATGTCCGATATCAGCCAATAGAAGCTCGCAGGTCCTTGGTCTCCACGTACATACAATTTTACTGCAGGTTTCCATAACAACCGAACCAGGGGCAGGGCAGAGGAATCTGGGTGAGAACGAGAAAGACTTGGGAAATAGGTTTTCGCTCTGTGTAGTAACCAGGCTGGTAATGAGAGGTAATTAGTAGCCAGCTGAGGAGCTCAGGTAAATAGCTCCCCAAAACACAATTCAGTGCTTACCTCCCACATGCCTTGGTGCAGCCTGTTTCTTACACACATGCACACAGATTTACTCCAGGTTTCCATAACAACCCAGCCATTTTCTTCACTGCTGTATGTTAGCTTTAAGCTAAGCCTGCATGACACATAGGGCACAACTACACTGCTACATGTGTCATGCGACATTGATGTTGCATCAATGTTGTGCAACAATTATTATAATGATAGTCTATGGTGTTGCACTACGGCATGCAACATGCTGTGATGCAACAGTTTCAGTAAAATTCATCTTGGTTGGAATATTGCGACTGTTGTGTCACAGTTGCATGTCGCAATACGACACCATAGCCTATCATTATAAAAATTGTTGCACAACAATGGTGCGACAAAACGTCACGTGACAAATGTTGTGTAGCCCTAGCCTTAAAGGGGCAGGGCATAGTGGATATCACTGTTAAAGGGAACCTGTCATCACCTTTATGCTACCCATACTAACAGCAGAATAAAGAAGAGACAGGTGAGTTGATTTCAGTGGTCTGTCATTTATAAGTTAAAAGTAAGTGGTTGCCGAGAACCAACATCACAAACTTTGCAGACTGGGCCTGGAAAAGAGTCAAATCTACATGAGAAGAGTCATGGTTATTCATGAATTCCTGCTCTCCCTGCCCTCCTGCTGATGATGGACACCTACATACCTAGTTTTCTACCTTTCTCTCTAGGAGATAACTGTCAATCATCAGCAGATGGGCAGGAGAGCAGGAGATTAGGAATAACCATGACTCTTCTCATGTAGATTTGACTCTTTTCAAAGTCTGAGCTGCAATGATTATGATGCTGGTTCTTGGCAACCACTTACTTTTAGCTGGTATGTGACACACCACTGAAATCAGCATTTCTGTCACTACTTTATTTTGCCCTCAGTATGGTCAGCAAAAAGTTGATGACAGGCTCCCTTTAAGGGGGAGGGGCCACTATTAAAGGGACAGCTGCTGTGGAGGTCACTTTTAAAGGGGTGGGCACTGTGAAGGTCACTGTTAAAGGGGTGTTCACTGTGGATGTTACTGTTAAGGGGACAGGCCACTGTGGAGGTCATTGTTAAAGAGGCAGTTGCTGTAGAGGTCACTGTTAAGGCAGCAGGGTTCTGTGAGGTCACTGTTAAGGGAGCAGGGCACTGTAGATGTCAATGTTAATGGAACAGGGTAGTGTGGCAGTTACTGTTAAATGGGCAGGTTCAGTGGTGGTGTCTGTTAAGGAGGTAGGGAACAGTGGAGGTCATAGATAATGGTGCGGTCCCCTATGGAGTTCAGTGTTAATTGGAGGGGTGCTGTAGAGGTGACTGTTAAGGAGGCGGGCCCCTGAAGAGGTCAATATCAAGGGAGTGGGGTGCTATAAAACTCACTGTTAAGGGGGCGAGCTGCTGTGAATGTCAAAGTTAAAAGGATGTCCTGCTGTGGAGATCCCATTTTAAGGAGGCGAGGCACTGTGAGGGTTTAGTGTTAAGTGGCTGGGGTGCTAGTCAATACCTTTTAACGATACTCAGAAGCATTAAATATAATAGATAAAATATACCCGTGTGAAGCCAGGTCCTTCTGCTAATATATATATATATATATATATATATATATATATATAATTTTTTTTTCAGTCTGTTGTCTGTCTATATTTTCTTTATGCACGGCCAAATAACTGGACTGATCTGCACTAAATTTGGCACATAGGTGCATCATATCGGGGAAGGTTTTGGACTGGTTCTTAGCTCTTTAGGATGCAGTGTTCATGAGATATTCCCCAAAAATGTATTAGTCAACAGAAACTTGCAGTTTTAAATAAATTCTAACTGCCATTCACAGTCCCATAACCTTATTAGCCAATAGAAACTCACAGGACCATCAGTTTTGGAATATACACTTACAACAGGTTTCCATAACAACTCACCCATTTTTCTTCACCGTTAACGGCCCCTGTTGAGGGGCCATGTGCTATAGATGTCACATTTCAAGTCAGCAGTTTGTTGTGGAGGTCTTATATTAAGGGGACAGGGTGCTGTGGAGGTCACTTTAAAGTGGGCAGGCTTGCTGTGGGAGATCAATTAAAAGGACAGGCTGCTGTGGTGCTGAAGAGTTCAAAATTAAGGGGGTAAGGTCCCATGGAGGTCAATGTTGGGGGTGGGCCACTGTGCAGGTCATTGTTAGGAGGGAGGGGCACTGTACAGTTTACTTTTAAGGGAGCAAATCATTGTGAGGTGACTGTTAAAGGGATGGGCCACTAAGGAGATCACTTTTTTGTGCAGGTCACTTTAAAGGGAGCAGGGCCTAGTGGAGGTTTCTGTTAAGGGGTTGGCCACTGTGCAGGTCGCTCTTAAGGGGATGGGTGCTGTAGAGTTTATTTTCAAGAGGGCATGGCAGTGACGATTTAATGATGGGCCACTGTGTAGGTCAACGTAAACGGGGTAGGGCACTGTGGAGGTAACAGTTAGGGGAGAAGCTTGTAGTAGAGGTCATTGTTAAGGGTATAGGTTTGTAGCATCTGCACTTCTTCTAGGAGGTACAGCCAGCCTCAGCTCCTCATTCCTTCCTCCGTGGCTGACAGCTTCCCTGCCTTTCACTATTCTACACACACAATTCTCCTTCTTCTTTGGAATCCTAGTTTTTACCTTCACTCACCCTAGCAAAAAACTTGCTTTATTTCTTACTGTCCCTGATTGCTTTTTTCACTCTCCCTGGCTCACCTTGAACATTTTCCTGGCAGACACTGTCACACCCATACACCTCATTCACGGCCAGCACAGAATGATTTTTTTGCTCATTCTGTCATGGCAACTCCTACTGTAGCACTGTTTGGTTCATCCAGGCTCTCTGTCTTGGGAGCCTATCAAGGCAAGTCCTCCCCCCCACTTCCTTTCAGGGTCATGTGAGAATCCTTATTCTTCCTCATCCCTAGTGCTTTTTTCACGCCAACATGTGCCATTAAAAAATTCAGGTTTGTCTGTGTTCGGAAAAGCAGCAAAGTTCCGGTTTGCTTATACTTAGTTCAACTCAGATACTAATACTTCCACTGGGTGGTGTTTCTGCAGTATTCATTGTAACTATTTGTAATAAATAAAACTGTAACACTCGTTCATGAAAACCCAGATATGCCCTACCTGAGAATGCCCCATTTAAACAACACTTTCCTTTTATTAACTGCTGGTCTAAAATACCAATAAATATATATTTTAAAAGAAAATGAACCAGTTCAAAATCTTTATCAGGTCACATTCAATTGGATTGCCATTTATACAGTATATGTACAGTACAAAGCATGTTAAAATATTTGTGAAGATTTCTTGTTACAGTTTTCATTAATTTCATTTTTTGGTTTAAATTCCCCACAGAGATCAGCATCGTGTAAATCCATGGAACTTACTCTTCGAGGGGATAAAAAGCCGAATATCAGAGACTGCAATTTGCATTACATCAAATTTTACTTCTTGTCTTTGAAGCTGCATTTTGAGATCTTATTTTCTCATTGATTATTTTAATATAATTTTCCCTGCTTGTATTTTTGATCCTTTATATTGTACAGATGCCAAACATTTTCTTTAAGTGGACCACTTCTTTAGAAGAACAAATTTTAATGACCTTTTAGGGTGGTGGTTTTAGAAAGTGAAGTAGATAGAGTCTTGTTTGTTGTCAGGCTTATTAGTAATGCTTTTATATTACTTTTATATGTTCCTCTCTGTTTATGAATGGATATTGTGTTCTTGTTGACCACAGGGCATTCTAAGAAATCCATAAGGATCTGTGATGCTACAAATTTCACTTGGAAGAATTGGTGTCTAAGTGTTACATCTGTTGTATTGTTAAAGTGCCCATTATACTGTTTATAGGTTGATAAAACAATTTTATTTCATTGATAAAAGTTGATTGTTTAATGTATACGGGCTATCCCAACTCATCCCCAAGAGCAGATGTTTGAGGGAAAGAAGGATTGAGAAAAATAGAGCTTAAAATTCTTTCTTTCTGTACGAGGTATGACATTGTTAGAGGTGCTGGAAATTGGTTATTTCCTACCATGAAAAGTAAGCAGATATATGGAGGAGCTGAGGGGAACATCTAAGACTTTGTGTCGTATGAACCATGGATATAATACTCTTTTTGTTTTGAGGTCCTAACCAATAATTCCTAAGAGTTTCCTCGTTTATGAGTGTAAATTTGCCTAATGAGTTTAAATTTTCTCCCGTTGTATATGATTCATAAAAGGACTGTGGAATTACATGTGGTTAGATAAAACATTTGATAAAACATATCTATACATTTTACAGTACATGGAAAACAACATCACTACAATCCTCCTCCTTGGATTTCCAGGTTCCTATACCGTCAGGATCTTGTTATTTCTTCTCATCTGTATGATTTACTGTCTGACTATATGTGGGAACCTCTTGGTCATCTTCCTGGTGTCCTACAGCAGGAACCTCCACTCTCCCATGTACTTCCTCCTGACACAGTTCACCACATCTGACATCCTGACAACCTCAGCAATTGTTCCCAATATACTTCACATGATCCTGAACAATGGCTCCTCCGTGTCTGTTTCGGGGTGTATCACACAGTTTTTTTTCTTTTCCTATCCTGAATGTGCAGAATGTCTCCTGTTGACAGTGATGTCCTATGACCGATATCTGGCCATATGTAAACCCCTGAATTATCATTCCATCCTGACTACTATGCTTTGTCTGAAAAGTATTATTACATCATGGCTAATCAGTGGTTTAGCATCATCAATTGTGATAACACCTGTATATCAGCTTTCATTCTGTAGGTCAAACGTCATTAATCACTTTTTTTGTGACTTTCACCCTATATTAGAACTTTCTTGTTCGGACACCTTTACTGTTAAGCTGATTTCGTTATTGGAGGCTTTTCCTTCAATTGTTTTTCCATTTGTGATGATTGCTATCTCTTATTCTTATATAATCCATACAGTCTTAAAGATACAGTCCAACAATCAAAGAGGAAAAGCCTTCTCCACCTGTCTCACTTGGCCGTGGTGTCGATCTTCTACGGGACGCTTTTTACTGTTTATTCAACTCCAGTTAAAGGAAAATCCACTCACAAAATTATGTCTCTCATGTATTGTGTGGTGACTCCATTAATAAACCCTGCAATATACTGTCTGAAGAACAAAGACCTTAAGATAGCTTTAAGGAAATTCATTCAAAAGTGACCATCTAATAACTCCTCAAACCCTGTAAATGCACACAAAGTGGAACAAGCCAAGTAAAGATGTTTTTGAAGTCTGGACAACAACTTTATTTAATATTTTTAAATATTTTCCATACTTTAAATGCCAATCAACCAACATCGAACCATCTTTTTTGGGTGGTTATTGACCTCTTCCAATTTTGCATGAAATCAATAGACTCTGTTGTTCCACAATCTTATGTCTGTTGTTCCACAATCTTATGTCTAACACAATAGCCAACTGAATGGACCAGCAACTTTTAGTTGTTTTAGGCATTTCTCTTATTCCCCTCACACAACTTAACTGAAATTTATTTACTTATTGTGTAATGCTATATTAGTTGAATGAAAGTTTTATGGTTTACGTTATACATTATAGGCATCTGTTTTAAGTTTGATTATACTGATATGCAAATATGTTTGGAAAAAAGTTGAAGGTGAAAAAAAGATTGCACTATTCATACTACCTCAAAATATACAATACCTAATTAAACTTTCATAGTGTTAAAACATTAAAAATTATGACATCCTAAAACACAGCACATGGATGTGCGTACCTCAGACCTGGCTGTACCTTAAATGTTTGGTTTATAATGCAATTTTATGTTATGTTATTCTATGCTATGTAATGTTTACATTTCGCACAAGCAAATGAGGAAAGGTTGGGCTAATCATCCCATTCCTCCGCTCTTGGTAGGAGTGGGCTCGTCGTACTTCCTGTCAAGAGAGGAGAGAGGTAGAATAGCAGAGGTAGAGTGAGGGAGCACGACCATCTGCTTTTGCTCCTTAGGGTCTCAGGGACAAGATAACTTTCTCTATCTTTAAGGATTCAGGGATTCAGGGAGACTGCTAGATCCATGGCTACAAATATTCTTTAAATAGGACCTATCACCTCTCCTGACATGCCTGTTCTGATAGCTTCAATCATTCCCCATGTAATAAAAATTCTGGAACATCTATTCTTATGTCTCCATGTTCTGCCATTCCTTTATTGTTTCTACTAGAAGTTATGAATGATTTGTTAGCAGTCTGCAGTAAGGGTACAGAGGGGAGGTAACTAGTTGGGAGGAAGGCAGAGCAAATGCCATTAGCTCTCTAAAGGCAGCAGAATTGACTTAATAGTATGGCAGCAACTGCACCACCAGCCAACTTGGCCAGGTAGGAATTAAGCTTGTGCACATAAAGGTGTTTCCTGGCCATGCATTGCGTTATCTATGGCTGACAATGGAGAGGGGGAGGAGTCTGAGTGGGAAAAGCTGAAAGGAATGGTGAGGATGTGAAGACACATTACTGCTGGGGAACTTCTGCCATGGTGGCTGGCTGCAATCTCTGTTTTCCCATGGGTTGAGGTGATGCCACTTCATGTGGTTCTATAGAGCAGTGGTATAAACATTTGTGTTTGCTTGCCCACGTCTTATTTTGCTCTTGCACAGCTTGAATAAGGCAATGTCTTCCGGCTGCTTGGAGAGAAAATGCCAGACAGGAGATGCTTGTGCAAGAGCCTCTGCTCTTTATTACTGTTGCCAGTACCCTTCTCCTTTGGTGTTACCTCTTCCTCAGCACCCCGATCTGGCTTCCAGGTCCTGTGCAACACACAATCATCATCAGAATCCTCATTCTGCATTCAGACTGCATGATATCATGTGCGTTCTTTGTCTCCTCTGCTCTGCCCCAAATGCCACTGTCACTGCCCTCAACTCCAGTACTGCTTCTACAGATGCAACTCTTACCACCACCAACACGGCTATGCCTGGGTTCTACAGCCTCCTCCTCCTCAGGGCAGTACAAACCCTGACTGCTCTCATACAAGTCACAAAGAGGGAGACTCTCTTGACTATCTGCCATAGGGCATTGAGGAGAATGGGCAGTAAAGCCTGACATGACTCCACTGAAAACTTTCTATGGGGCTGCTGGGAGGAAGAACAGGAGGAATGCTGTTACCCCTGGCTCCACCACATAATGACAGACTCTGAAGTTCAGCAGGCCCTCCTCATTCATCATTTTCTATGCCTGGTTTTGGCATAGAAAATGGTCTAAATATAAGACAGCAAGGAAGCTGCTTTACATTTAGTATCAGAGCTGGATGCACCAAATTTATTTAGAGGCCGGTGATAACCTTGGTGCTGCCCCGCCAGCTATAGGGCTTGTTAAGACTAAATTTCAACCATGTGAAAGTGGAATTCATGGAAATGGACAAATGATGCTTGACACTCAATTAAATTGAACAAGTCCCAAAAAAATTTAATTCCAACTATGTGGAAATGGAATTCAAGGAAATGGATAATTGAGGTCTGATGCTAAATTTCTCGTTATCATTCATAGGTAGATTGTTGCCCTACCCTGTGTCTTGTAGTAATTACATATATAAGTATGGTGGTTTAATTAAATTGAATTATCCCCCAAAAAAAAAAATTTAATTCCAACCATGTGGAAATGGAATTCATGGAAACTGACGATTTAGGCCTGATGCTCAATTTCTGATTATCACTCACAGGTAGATTGCTGCCTAACCTATAAATTTAACAAAAAAATAATAATAATAATAATAATAATAATAATAATTCTAACAATACAGAAATAGAATTCACATAAGTGGAAGATTGAAGCCTGATCCTCAATTTCTCCTTATCAATCACAGGTAGGTTGTTGCCCTACCCTGTGACTTGTAGTAATCAATAGAGATGAGCGAGTAGTGAAATATTCGAAAGTTCGAAATTCGATTCGAATAGACCGCGAAATTCGACTATTCGACCGAATATCGAATCCCATTAAAGTCTATGGGGAAAAAATGCTCGCCACTTGGAAATCTCAATTCGACCACTTGGAGGTCACCAAGTCCACCCTGAAACCTCAGAAAAGGATGCCAACACTGCTGGAATGCAACTGGGACAGCAGGGGAAGCATGTCTGGGTGCATATAACGCGCCCAAGTAGCACTATTACGCCACTATCACAGCCTCTCAACAATACACTCCAAAGACAATGTAACCTCTCTGTAAAGTGAGACCATACAAGGAAACCTTCTTCCTCTACATTGCCATGGACCCCAAGCCAAACTAGACAAAAAAGAAGATGAAATTCTGCACCCCTTAAATCACGTTGCCTATGACAACCACAGATGGCATAGGCAAGGGGGAAAGCAAATAGACCCCACCCCTAATTGTCATTGTGTGTGTGTGTGAAATGTGGTCAGACATGTCTTCTTTAAAATGTAAAAACAACTCAAACACATGCAGAAGCCTTAAAATGCCCAAATTGTTGGCGCTAGAGATATCAGTGACCCGACCTGGCCCAGTGTCATGTCTAGCAGGTAAAGCAGTGGGGATGTGGAGGGATGCGTAGGACCGCAAAAGGCAGGAAGAGGCCGTGGGCTGGCCAGAGGCTCATGGAAAATTTTGTGGAGGCCCAAGAGGTGAGACGTCTTAAAAATTGTGTGGAGGCTAAGAGTGAGACTTCTTAAAAATTATGTGGAGGCCCAGAGCTGAACTCTTAAAAATTATGTGGAGGCCCAAGAGGTGAGACTCTTTAAAAATTATGTGGAGGCCCAAGAGGTGAGACCTCTTAAACATTTTGTGGAGGCCAAGAGGTGAACCTCTTAAAAATTATGTGGAGGCCCAAGAGGTGAGACCTCTTAAAAATTGTGTGGAGGCCCAAGAGGTGAGACCTCTTAAAAATTATTTGGAGGCCCAAGAGGTGAGACCTCTTAAAGATTTTGTGGAGGCCCAAGAGGTGAGACCTCTTAAAGATTTTGTGGAGGCCCAAGAGGTGAGACCTCTTAAAGAATTTTGTGGAGGCCCAAGAGGTGAGACCTCTTAAAGATTTTGTGGAGGCCCAAGAGGTGAGACCTCTTTAAAAATTATGTGGAGGCCCAAGAGGTGAGACCTGTTAAAAATTATGTGGAGGCCCAAGAGGTGAGACCTCTTAAACATTTTTGTGGAGGCCCAAGAGGTGAGACCTCTTAAAGATTTTGTGGAGGCCCAAGAGGTGAGACCTCTTAAAGATTTTGTGGAGGCCCAAGAGGTGAGACCTTTAATTTGTGGAGGCCAAGAGGTGACCTAAGATTTGTGGAGGCCCAAGAGGTGAGACCTCTTAAAGAATTTGTGGAGGCCCAAGAGGTGAGACCTCTTAAAGATTTTGTGGAGGCCCAAGAGGTGAGACCTCTTAAAGATTTTGTGGAGGCCCAAGAGGTGAGACCTCTTTAAAATTATGTGGAGGCCCAAGAGGTGAGACCTCTGTAAACATTATGTGGAGGCCCAAGAGGTGAGAACCTCTTAAAGATTTTGTGGGAGGCCCAAGAGGTGAGACCTTGTTAAGATTTTGTGCAGGCCCAAGAGGTGAGACCTCTTAAAGATTTTTGTGGAGGCCCAAGAGTGAGACCTCTTAAAGATTTTGTGGAGGCCCAAGAGGTGAGACCTCTTAAAATTATGTGGAGGCCCAAGAGGTGAGACCTGTTAAAAATTATGTGGAGGCCCAAGAGGTGAGACCTCTTAAAGATTTTGTGGAGGCCCAAGAGGTGAGACCTCTTTAAAATTATGTGGAGGCCCAAGAGGTGAGACCTGTTAAAAATTATGTGGAGGCCCAAGAGGTGACACCTCTTAAACATTTTGTGGAGGCCCAAGAGGTGAGACCTCTTAAAGATTTTGTGGAGGCCCAAGAGGTGAGACCTCTTTAAAATTATGTGGAGGCCCAAGAGGTGAGACTGTTTAAAAATTATGTGGAGGCCCAAGAGGTGACACCTCTTAAGATTTTGTGGAGGCCCAAGAGGTGAGACCTCTTAAAGATTTTGTGGAGGCCAAGAGGTGAGACCTCTTAAAGATTTTGTGGAGGCCCAAGAGGTGAGACCTCTTAAAGATTTTGTGGAGGCCCAAGAGGTGAGACCTCTTAAAGATTTGTGGAGGCCAAGAGGTGAGACCTCTTAAAGATTTTGTGGAGGCCCAAGAGGTGAGACCTCTTAAAGATTTTGTGGAGGCCCAAGAGGTGAGACCTCTTAAAAGATTTTTGGAGGCCCAGAGGTGAGACCTCTTAAAGATTTTGTGGAGGCCAAAGGGTGAGACCTCTTAAAGATTTTGTGGAGGCCCAAGAGGTGAGACCTCTTAAAGATTTTGTGGAGGCCCAAGAGGTGAGACCTCTTTAAAATTATGTGGAGGCCCCAAGAGGTGAGACCTCTTAAGATTTGTGGAGGCCCAAGAGGTGAGACCTCTTAAAGATTTTATGTAGGCCCAAGAGGTGAGACCTCTTAAAGATTTTGTGAGGCCCAAGAGGTGAGACCTCTTTAAAATTATGTGGAGGCCCAAGAGGTGAGACCTGTTTAAAAATTATGTGGAGGCCCAAGAGGTGAGACCTCTTAAAAATTTTGTGGAGGCCCAAGAGGTGAGACCTCTTAAAAATTTTGTGGAGGCCCAAGAGGTGAGACCTCTTAAACATTTTGTGGAGGCCCAAGAGGTGAGACCTCTTAAACATTTTGTGGAGGCCCAAGAGGTGAGACCTCTTAAAGATTTTGTGGAGGCCCAAGAGGTGAGACCTCTTAAAGATTTTGTGGAGGCCCAAGAGGTGAGACCTCTTAAAAATTATGTGGAGGCCCAAGAGGTGAGACCTCTTAAAGATTTTGTGGAGGCCCAAGAGGTGAGACCTCTTAAAAATTATGTGGAGGCCCAAGAGGTGAGACCTCTTAAAATTTTGTGGAGGCCCAAGAGGTGAGACCTCTTAAAGATTTTGTGGAGGCCCAAGAGGTGAGACCTCTTAAAAATTATGTGGAGGCCCAAGAGGTGAGACCTCTTAAAAAATTATGTGGAGGCCCAAGAGGTGAGACCTCTTAAAGATTTTGTGGAGGCCCAAGAGGTGAGACCTCTTTAAAATTTTGTGGAGGCCCAAGAGGTGAGACCTCTTAAAAATTATGTGGAGGCCCAAGAGGTGAGACCTGTTTAAAAATTATGTGGAGGCCCAAGAGGTGAGACCTCTTAAACATTTTGTGGAGGCCCAAGAGGTGAGACCTCTTAAAAATTATGTGGAGGCCAAGAGGTGAGACCTCTTAAAAATTTTGTGGAGGCCCAAGAGGTGAGACCTCTTAAAATTTGTGGAGGCCCAAGAGGTTGAGACCTCTTAAAGATTTTGTGGAGGCCCAAGAGGTGAGACCTCTTAAAATTTTGTGGGAGGCCCAAGAGGTGAGACCTCTTAAAAATTTTGTGGAGGCCCAAGAGGTGAGACCTCTTAAAGATTTTGTGGAGGCCCAAGAGGTGAGACCTCTTAAAAATTTTGTGGAGGCCCAAGAGGTGAGACCTCTTTAAAATTTTGTGGAGGCCCAAGAGGTGAGACCTCTTAAAAATTTTGTGGAGGCCCAAGAGGTGAGACCTCTTAAAATTTTGTGGAGGCCCAAGAGGTGAGACCTCTTAAAATTTTTGTGGAGGCCCAAGAGGTGAGACCTCTTTAAAAATTATGTGGAGGCCCAAGAGGTGAGACCTCTTAAAGATTTTGTGGAGGCCCAAGAGGTGAGACCTCTTAAAGATTTTGTGGAGGCCCAAGAGGTGAGACCTCTTAAAGATTTTGTGGAGGCCCAAGAGGTGAGACCTCTTTAAAATTATGTGGAGGCCCAAGAGGTGAGACCTCTTAAAAATTATGTGGAGGCCCAAGAGGTGAGACCTCTTAAAGATTTTGTGGAGGCCCAAGAGGTGAGACCTCTTAAAATTTTGTGGAGGCCCAAGAGGTGAGACCTCTTAAACATTTTGTGGAGGCCCAAGAGGTGAGACCTCTTAAAATTTTGTGGAGGCCCAAGAGGTGAGACCTCTTAAAGATTTTGTGGAGGCCCAAGAGGTGAGACCTCTTAAAGATTTTGTGGAGGCCCAAGAGGTGAGACCTCTTAAAATTATGTGGAGGCCCAAGAGGTGAGACCTCTTAAAGATTTTGTGGAGGCCCAAGAGGTGAGACCTCTTAAAAATTATGTGGAGGCCCAAGAGGTGAGACCTCTTAAAAATTTTGTGGAGGCCCAAGAGGTGAGACCTCTTTAAAGATTTTTGGAGGCCCAAAGGGTGAGACCTTTAAATTTTGTGGAGGCCCAAGAGGTGAGACCTCTTAAAAAATTATGTGGAGGCCCAAGAGGTGAGACCTGTTAAAAATTATGTGGAGGCCCAAGAGGTGAGACCTCTTAAACATTTTGTGGAGGCCAAGAGGTGAGACCTCTTAAAAATTTTGTGGAGGCCCAAGAGGTGAGACCTCTTAAAGATTTTGTGGAGGCCCAAGAGGTGAGACCTCTTAAAATTTTGTGGAGGCCCAAGAGGTGAGACCTCTTAAAGATTTTGTGGAGGCCCAAGAGGTGAGACCTCTTAAAGATTTTGTGGAGGCCCAAGAGGTTGAGACCTCTTAAAAATTTTGTGGAGGCCCAAGAGGTGAGACCTCTTAAAGATTTTGTGGAGGCCCAAGAGGTGAGACCTCTTAAAGATTTTGTGGAGGCCCAAGAGGTGAGACCTCTTAAAGATTTTGTGGAGGCCCAAGAGGTGAGACCTCTTAAAGATTTTGTGGAGGCCCAAGAGGTGAGA
Source organism: Rhinella marina (assembly GCA_900303285.1). Lineage (NCBI taxonomy): Eukaryota > Metazoa > Chordata > Amphibia > Anura > Bufonidae > Rhinella > Rhinella marina. The sequence continues at coordinate 63,363 of ONZH01001000.1, forward strand.
CCTCTTTAAAAATTATGTGGAGGCCCAAGAGGTGAGACCTCTTAAAGATTTTGTGGAGGCCCAAGAGGTGAGACCTCTTAAAGATTTTGTGGAGGCCCAAGAGGTGAGACCTCTTAAAATTTTGTGGAGGCCCAAGAGGTGAGACCTCTTTAAAATTATGTGGAGGCCCAAGAGGTGAGACCTGTTAAAATTATGTGGAGGCCCAAGAGGTGAGACCTCTTAAAGATTTTGTGGAGGCCCAAGAGGTGAGACCTCTTAAAGATTTTGTGGAGGCCCAAGAGGTGAGACCTCTTAAACATTTTGTGGAGGCCCAAGAGGTGAGACCTCTTAAAATTTTGTGGAGGCCCAAGAGGTGAGACCTCTTAAAGATTTTGTGGAGGCCCAAGAGGTGAGACCTCTTTAAAGATTTTGTGGAGGCCCAAGAGGTGAGACCTCTTAAAATTATGTGGAGGCCCAAGAGGTGAGACCTCTTAAAATTTTGTGGAGGCCCAAGAGGTGAGACCTCTTAAAAATTATGTGGAGGCCCAAGAGGTGAGACCTCTTAAAAATTTTTGTGGAGGCCCAAGAGGTGAGACCTCTTAAAGATTTTGTGGAGGCCCAAGAGGTGAGACCTCTTAAAAATTATGTGGAGGCCCAAGAGGTGAGACCTCTTAAAGATTTTGTGGAGGCCCAAGAGGTGAGACCTCTTAAAGATTTTTGTGGAGGCCCAAGAGGTGAGACCTCTTAAAGATTTTGTGGAGGCCCAAGAGGTGAGACCTCTTAAAAAATTATGTGGAGGCCCAAGAGGTGAGACCTCTTAAAAATTATGTGGAGGCCCAAGAGGTGAGACCTCTTAAAAATTTTGTGGAGGCCCAAGAGGTGAGACCTCTTTAAAATTATGTGGAGGCCCAAGAGGTGAGACCTCTTAAAAATTTTGTGGAGGCCCAAGAGGTGAGACCTCTTAAACATTTTGTGGAGGCCCAAGAGGTGAGACCTCTTAAAGATTTTGTGGAGGCCCAAGAGGTGAGACCTCTTAAAGATTTTGTGGAGGCCCAAGAGGTGAGACCTCTTAAAGATTTTGTGGAGGCCCAAGAGGTGAGACCTCTTAAAGATTTTTGTGGAGGCCCAAGAGGTGAGACCTCTTTAAAGATTTTGTGGAGGCCCAAGAGGTGAGACCTCTTAAAGATTTTGTGGAGGCCCAAGAGGTGAGACCTCTTAAAGATTTTGTGGAGGCCCAAGAGGTGAGACCTCTTAAAGATTTTGTGGAGGCCCAAGAGGTGAGACCTCTTAAAGATTTTGTGGAGGCCCAAGAGGTGAGACCTCTTAAAAATTATGTGGAGGCCCAAGAGGTGAGACCTCTTAAAATTTTGTGGAGGCCCAAGAGGTGAGGACCTCTTAAAGATTTTGTGGAGGCCCAAGAGGTGAGACCTCTTAAAATTTTGTGGAGGCCCAAGAGGTGAGACCTCTTTAAAATTATGTGGAGGCCCAAGAGGTGAGACCTGTTAAAAATTATGTGGAGGCCCAAGAGGTGAGACCTCTTAAAGATTTTGTGGAGGCCCAAGAGGTGAGACCTCTTAAAATTTTGTGGAGGCCCAAGAGGTGAGACCTCTTAAACATTTTGTGGAGGCCCAAGAGGTGAGACCTCTTAAAAATTTGTGTGGAGGCCCAAGAGGTGAGACCTCTTAAAGATTTTGTGGAGGCCCAAGAGGTGAGACCTCTTAAAGATTTTGTGGAGGCCCAAGAGGTGAGACCTCTTAAAGATTTGTGGAGGCCCAAGAGGTGAGACCTCTTAAAATTTTGTGGAGGCCCAAAGAGGTGAGACCTCTTAAAATTATGTGGAGGCCCAAGAGGTGAGACCTCTTAAAAATTATGTGGAGGCCCAAGAGGTGAGACCTCTTAAAAATTTTGTGGAGGCCCAAGAGGTGAGACCTCTTAAAATTTTGTGGAGGCCCAAGAGGTGAGACCTCTTAAAAATTATGTGGAGGCCCAAGAGGTGAGACCTGTTAAAAATTATGTGGAGGCCCAAGAGGTGAGACCTCTTAAACATTTTGTGGAGGCCCAAGAGGTGAGACCTCTTAAAAATTATGTGGAGGCCCAAGAGGTGAGACCTCTTAAAGATTTTGTGGAGGCCCAAGAGGTGAGACCTCTTAAAAATTTGTGGAGGCCCAAGAGGTGAGACCTCTTAAAAATTTTGTGGAGGCCCAAGAGGTGAGACCTCTTAAAAATTATGTGGAGGCCCAAGAGGTGAGACCTGTTAAAAATTATGTGGAGGCCCAAGAGGTGAGACCTCTTAAAAAATTATGTGGAGGCCCAAGAGGTGAGACCTCTTAAACATTTTGTGGCAGGCCCAAGAGGTGAGACCTCTTAAAAATTATGTGGAGGCCCAAGAGGTGAGACCTCTTAAAAATTATGTGGAGGCCCAAGAGGTGAGACCTCTTAAACATTTTGTGCAGGCCCAAGAGGTGAGACCTCTTAAAAATTATGTGGAGGCCCAAGAGGTGAGACCTCTTAAAAATTATGTGGAGGCCCAAGAGGTGAGACCTCTTAAACATTTTGTGGAGGCCCAAGAGGTGAGCCATAAATATATAAATTTTTCTTATTTACGGAGCAATTCTACGGCGGTTAAGGAGGAGGAGGAGGAGGTGGAGGAGGAAATGGCACTTCATACAGATGGCACTTCACTTTTGGCTGCTTTCCACGGTTGGAGAAGCAAAGTCCGGGTCAATCCACTTGCTGTTCATTTTGATTAGCGTCAGCCTGTCGGCGCACTGTCGGTTGACAGGCGGCTGCGCTTATCGGTTATAATGCCCCCGGCTGCGCTGAACACCCTTTCTGATAGCACGCTGGCGGCAGGGCAGGCAAGCACCTCCAAGGCGT